>OY757187.1:115387846-115510346 GCA_963583895.1 Melanophora roralis | reverse complement strand
TGTAGATAAGTAGAAAAATTGTCGACAAGATAGCTAACATAAAAATCTAATCAGAATTTTTTATTGGAAAAACTTTTTTAGAAAAGTGCAGTAGTTTGGAATTTCATTTGTTTAAACTAAGTCGTTTAGTTGAGCTTTAGGAAGTGATTTGGAGGTACGAAGGACGTTATTTCAATAGATTACTTATTGTTAAGCTGTAAAAGAACTTAAAGGCAATTTTGAAAAGATTGTTTCGTTTCTTTCAACAAACTTGAAGTATAAAAATTGGGATACTATTCCTTTAAAAAATCATTCTAAACATATACCTGAACAATGAAAATCTTTAAGACAATTTATTTATGCTAGGAAATTTGTAACATAACTGTCCTTTACTAGTTTGGTATGATGTTAGCTCCAAGTAAGGGTTTCTTAATATGGGAAACTTTAGTCAGGTCATGGTGTCCTTTATTTAATGAGACATATATTTTGCCTTCTATACTATTTAATTTTTTGCTTGTGCTATATCGGGGCTATTTTTAGCATTCCGCACCTCTTCAATAAGATTTTTTAACTCGAATGTCAAAACAATTTTCCCCTGGAACTTTAAAGATTATATAAAATCAGTTGAATCAAACACTTTGAAGCCCGTCAAAAAGAGCCTCAGCTTACAATTTTCGTTCTCAATTTCTTTGCTTTCTGATTTCCAGGATTTGAGATAGGTCTTTGGTTGACTGTTAAATATTGTGGGATATATATTTGTTCATTCCAAGTCATATTGAGTAAAACGCACCAGGTCCTACGCAGCTCAAATCAAAATTAGATAAAGCGAATTAGTTTAAAGATCCCAAACCTTGTGGCACATCCAAGGGCACACAGCCCCCAGAGCACCGGCAAGGAGCGATAGCCAGAGCGCTGAATATGCTACAAAGCGGAGGGGCATTGATTTTGTTAAGTGAAAGGTCCCTTCTCTCGAACAAGGATGTGTGTGGGAACCTTAATATTAATTAAGAAATAATAATTATCATGTTTTACAGTTATACCCAAAGCTGCCTATTTTATATGCTGAAGTAGTAGGCATTGGTATTATTCCTAAATGAAGGTTTATCTCAAGATTACCTTCCTTATCAAAAACTAATAAAAATATATACTTTCAATAAAGTAAGAAAATAACTGGAAATTACGGATAATTTTTTTCATAACTAGCTTGGCCCTCAAAATTAAATTTTTTTAAGAAGTTTAGAGAATATTCCTAAGCAATGACACCTTCTTTCTGTAACAACTATGTTGCTTTTATATTATTTTTATTATATTTAAAAAGACTTTTTCATCTTATTTTACCTTTGGTTTTTTCAATAAATTAAATTAAATGATAATAATGTCCTTTATACTTATTGTTTTGTCAATGTAAAAATTACTCAAGTTTTCTAGAGTTTTGCAAATTGAAATAAAAAGAACAAGAATAGAAGAAAAATAAAAGTTTTTATTTTTTTAGGTATCTTGCGATATAGAGTTTCCTTTGTTATTTTATTAAAATAACAACTAAACAAAAATAAAGAAAAATAGTTTTCTTTAAGTTGTAATACACAACTGTTCAAAATAGTTAAAGTTTTGGTGTTTTTTTACTTTTGTTCATTTATTTTTACCAATGCGAAGGCACACATTACAGTTGGTATTTGTATTATGATGTTGTAAACATTTGTGGCATTAACAGTTTTATTAATTAGAATTAAAAAGGGTTCCGATTTCGCATTTTAGATTTTAATATTGCAATAAATATATTTTTAAGGTAATTTGAACAATTGAAAAAAATAAAATTAAATGAAATAAAATAAAACAAAATAAAATAAAATAAAATAAAATAAAAAAAAAATAAAATAAAATAAAATAAAATAAAATCAAATAAAATAAAATAAAAAAAAATAAAATAAAATAAAATAAAATAAAATAAAATAAAATAAAATAAAATCAAATAAAATCAAATAAAATAAAATAAAATAAAATAAAATAAAATAAAATAAAATAAAATAAAATAAAATAAAATAAAATAAAATAAAATAAAATAAAATAAAATAAAATAAAATAAAATAAAATAAAATAAAATAAAATAAAATAAAATAAAATAAAATAAAATAAAACAAAATAAAATATAATAAAATAAATTAAAATAAAATAAAATAAAATAAAATAAAATAAAATAAAATAAAATAAAATAAAATAAAATAATATAAAATAAAATAAAATAAAATAAAATAAAATAAAATAAAATAAAATAAAATAAAATAAAATAAAATAAAATAAAATAAAATAAAATAAAATAAAATAAAATAAAATAAAATAAAATAAAATAAAAAAAATAAAATAAAATTAAATAAAATAAAATAAAATAAAGTAAAATCAAATAAATGTTTGCTTTTTAATTCGGTTGAAAGAAACTTTTATTTGAAAAAAGCAGGTTTTTCTATTTATTTAAATTTTAATTTAAAGATCATTTTGTACCGTGTCCCTTATTGTATGAAAATCGAGCCCTAGATTCCAACATTGAATATGTGACCATGTCAAATTACACATTTTCCTTTCGGAAATTGTTTTAAAACTAGCCTTTCATCACAGCACTTCTTTAATTGAATGTGTGACTATCCTTATCCAAAAAATATATCTTCATTTAAGTTTCTACCACCAGCGTTGGTAAAACTAAATAGTTTTGTGTGGGAGAATACAAATTTTAGATAAATAAAGTTTGTTTTATTTTTGTTCATTTCGTTGATAGTTATATTTCTCATATATATGTTTTTAATTACTCTTTTAATTAAATAAAAGAAAGAGTGCAAAATAAAAGTGTCAACAAGGCGTTTGTGAAATACATTTTTGATTCGAATGTAGTTATGTTACCAGCTGTTGTACGACAGCGAAGAAATCTTGGACACTTAATAATATAGAAATAAAACAAAACTTATAAAATAAAAAAATTTCATTTCTATTTCTTATAATAGTTTTAATTTTTACTTACTTGCTGACAGGAAATTCAATTAGCAGTTGAAAAGGCTCGTTATGAGAAATAATAAAACTTAAGTTAGAATGTTTTAAATTATAAAAGTTTGGAATAATATTAAACTGTTTTTGTTAAATTTAGTTTTGCTTAAAATCTAAAATACCACATTAAAAACATAATTTTAAGCTAGGAAAAGGTTTAAAAAAACTCTTAAATAAAAAGAGTATTTGAATTTAATCAAAAACTTAAAAAATCATTTTAAGAATACAGTGAGGGAGATTAAATTTTTTTAGCTTATTTGTTGCTTGATGCAATTATTTTTATTTTGAATTCTAGGAAAGCATTAAATTAAACAACATAAAGCTTGTATGTGTGGTAAATTCTTAAGACAAAATAATACCCTTACACTCTACCCAATTATCATTTTTAAATAAAATTTTAAATAGACAACACTTTGGGTATTAAATAAATTGGTTCATATTTTTTAAGTGATTTTATTACTTAAAGAAAGAGGGGTTAAAAATATTTAAATATTATCTTTTTATTTTTATTAAAAATGAGCAAAAAAAAATTTTTTGATATAATGGGTTTTTTTTACAGAAAAACCATAACAATATTATAAATAAAGGAATTTATTTTCGTAAATAACCCTTAACTCCAAAAATTTATTTATTCGAGAAACACAAAATGTCTAAATTAACTCACACAAAATGCACTGATATTACAGATGAAAGAAATAAAACTTTAATAATAAGAGTATTTTTTATTTTATATCCACTTAGTAAATTTCTTTTTAAAACTTAACTATACCCAAGAACATATCTATTAAGCCTGTTGTCTTCCCCAATATATCATAAAATATGTTATAAATGTGTTATAAAAACAAACACATAAAGATTGATTTTGCTTGGTTTAAATAGGTTAGGAACAGGGTTGGGCAGTATTTCAAATACTTGTACTTGAAATGCGTATTTGAAATACAAACACGTATTTTGTATTTGTATTTGAAATACCACCTTCTAATGTATTTTGTATTTTGTATTTGAAATACCCAACACTGAAGTATTTTGTATTTTGTATTTCAAATACCCCTACCCCTTCTTCACCCTCCACCCAAAACTTTTTTCTTTACAGCGTAGGACTTGTCGATATACTTTTTGTAGAATATTTGATGTCGGCAGCTGTTATAGTTTCCGAACCATAGCGTTTCGAAAATGTCATAAAAATTGTTTATTTGTATGGGAGCTTCACTTTTTCCGGCCCCCACTCAAAAAATTTTTTCTCCAAAGTATAGGTTTATAGCTGTTATAATTTCCAAGATTTAGCGCATGAAATATTTCACAAAATTTGTGCAATTGCAGAGAAAAAACCACTTTCCCTGATCCTATCTGAAAAAAGTTTTTCATTATTTCGGAGTTTTTGTGCCAAGTTTTGTGGCAAAAATGACTATATTCACTGAGATATAGGGATGTATGCACGGATTTTGTCCTTAAAAATGGGTTATTTTGATTTTTCGTTTATATCTCGGTCAATAGTCAATCAATTTAGCTTATTTTAAATAGCGATTGTCTCCAGGATATTAACAAAAGTTTGACACTAATAACTGGTCCGTATCAATTTATTTGACTCCGAAAACTTTATTTCAACAGACTGACAGACGGACATGGCTATATCAACTTCCCTATCTTTAAGGATCCAGATTATTAATACTTTATAGGGTGGCAAATGGAAAAAAAAGAAATTTCAAACGGAATGACAAACTGATATATACCCTTATCACTATGTGAAGGGTATACAAAAGAAATCCAGAATTCGCCTTTATATTACTTTACTTTTAATTAAATTTGTTTTTCACAGAAAAGGCACATACAGAGAACCAAGACACATTTAACCAGGTTATACTAAGGGCCCAGCTGATTAAAATCAATTTGACATTTTCAAGTTATAAAAATTTAATTTTGTATGAAATTTTTAATTTTTTTGACATTCTACCGTTCAAACACAGAAAGGAAATGCAAAAGGCGAATCTTTTAAATTCGCCTTGGGTTTACCTTGTTGAATGTGCCTTGCAGAGAACTGTTTTCATAAAATTAAACACCAGTCTGTTTTCATCAGGACCCGTCGAAAAATTGTTTTTTTAACAGGATTTATATATTCTTCAACAAGAGGCTGCTTATCTGATTAAACTTTTAAAAATCGTGTGTTCATGATTAATGGCTATAAAAGTAATTTGTATTTTGTATTTCAAATAAAAGATACTAAAATACTGTATTTTGTATTTAAAATACTCAACTTGAAAGTATTTGGTATTTTGTATTTGAAATACAAGCGGAAGAAGTATTTTGTATTTTGTATTTCAAATACAGCAAAGCATGTATTATGCCCAACTCTGGTAAGGAGCATAAAATTAGTTATATGCAAAACATATGTGACATGTTAAAATTTTTATTAAAAAATAACATCTGCGAAGGTAATAATTAAATGTAGTTAGATATTCTGAATCACATGCAGCAAATATTTTTATCATACAATTTATCTTTTATGCATTAAAACCTTAAGAATCCACAGAAAAATTAAAGTGTCGATCCACACATAAATAAAAATGTCAATAAAATTAAATAAACATGTGTCTAGTTATTATTCAAGCTTGAATATTTTTATGAATAAAACATTGCTTACACTCAAGTAAGATATATTTAAATTGATATCAACAATTTACTGAATGTTGCTTATACTGAAGAAGATTATACTAATTCATATATTTTAAAAAATTTCCAAAAACATTTCCTGTGTAATTATCCTTAAAAAGTTCACATCACAACAAATTTTAATACTCTTTTTCATACTAATTTTAAAAGTTAAAATTCATAGTTTTAATTTTTTGGGGATCAACTTATTTTTTTTTTTGTCAAAAAAAATTAAAATCGAAGAAAAAATAATTATTTTTGAACAAACATTTAAAAAATTTAAACATATACATAATTATAATTTTTTGGAGTTCAATTTATTTTAGCAGTAGATATAAATCAACCCTGAGTTCAAACAGCGTATACGTTATATTTAATTGATATAAAGATTACACATAAAGTATACGCAGATGCGCAGTAAAACTGAGATGAGCAATCTTATTATTTTAATTAATAAAAAAATAGTTCTTTATAAGTTTTGTTTTTGTTATAGTTCTATTGTTAGTAATAAATTTTCAAGCAGATACCCTCGTTTGCATTAAAAATAACACCAAAATAGGAGACATCATTGATACATCTTCCCCTGAGGCTATTTCTGTCTATTATAATAGCTTAGGCGATTCGGATCTTTTACAACAATCTCCTTTTTGCATGACCGGAAAATCTGTAAAATAAAAACAGTTGTTCAAAGCTAGATTTGATTTGCTTGCCTTTATCTTGGGTTAGTTTTATTTGCCCAACGCTTTCGAAAGCATTAGCAGAAGCCGCTGAAAAAATCCTCAGTTTATACTTGCTGTACTAATCACTAAGATCAAATTACAAAATAAACCTATTGTGGAAATTTAAGATACTTTAATTTTGTTTTTATCTGCATTAAGAAAGTTTTCATTCTATTTTATTCCTGGTTTCCTGGTCTTTTTTGCTTAAATTCTATAGAATATTATTTAAAACATATTAGGCCCACAAAGCTCTTGAAGAAAAACAAATTGAGTATTAAAAAATATATTTAAGGGACTTAAACCGTTGGTTCTAAATATCAGATAAGACTGTAGGCACAGGATATAAAAAAAAATCTGAAATATTTTTTGAACTGTAGCTTTTGTTTAAAATTTGATTTATTTCTATACACCAGAACCATCTTTCTGACGAAAATTTTACTCTTTCACTAAAAAGAACAAATTTATAAATTAGATACTGATTTTCTAAAGGATATATGACACATAAGCCAAGATTTTTACTAATAGGTAAACCACTACCAGATCTTTTACTGATGCATATTTTATACAAAAACTTGTTTCTATATACCGGACATTCCCTAACTTAATGCAGCGTACTCTATGATATATATGGGTTAAGGAAAAGGTAGCTATTAGTGCCAAAAACCACTGTATATACTTTTCTTCCTTCAAAACATAAGCAAGAACTGGTGAAAACCTGCATGTGTATATAAATTCATGACAAGATCTACGACGTAATCAATGAGTTTTAATTTAAGAGAAGGTTACTGACTCTGCTGCAAATCGCCTACATAGCAAGAGAATTAAATGCAATGAAACGGATCCTGACTAAGTAATTTAAATCATTTCCTCAAGACCTGTCACTTAAAGGTTTATAATGATGGATATAAGAGAAAATCTTTTATATATAGAAGGTTAATTTGAACCGTTAACAATAGTTCGTATTTTTGCAAAGAAACAAAAGGTTTAATTGCCAGCTGATAATACCTTCGGTAGAAAGCTCAAGATTTTTTCAAATAACCAGGTCACCACGAAGTTCGTTCAATTTTATAAGTGTTATTTCTATTACAACTTGTTCGCAAAGGCCGAATATTTTAAACTGTATGGCAAAATTTTCTAAAATCAATTTCATATAAGAGGGTAGTGGGGAGACAGGAATGTTCATTGGGCGAATTTTTGCATCTTTGGTGCATAAATAGTTGCAAAAAATGTGCGAGTCGTAATTATTAAAAGACCGACAAGTTTTGTTATATTTTAATCTCTTTTTGAGTTTCACAATGCAAGCGATAACTAAGTTTTAGATAAACAAAAGACGCTCTTAGTCTCTTTATATGTAATGGGAAATGAAAGACTTAGTGACTGCAATTTAAATTCTTTTTCCATTTATTGAGCAGTTTAGAAGAACGGGTTGACATTAAACCAAAATTTCCTTATGTTTTTTACTAAGTTTATCATAAAAAAATAAATTACTTTACTTTATAGTTTTAAAATTAGCTGTTAGCCATATGTCTTTCTCTGGTTCTTTATATAATTAAAAAAAAAAAAAATTAAAAAATGTAGACTTTTTCTATTTCTGGTTTGTTTTAACAATGCACAACAAAGAGTTTTAAAGAGAAGAAAAACATGTTTCTTCAAACCCGTTCAACATATTCACGGCATAAACTTTTAAAGAGAAGAAAACAAATTATTCTTTAAAGTCCTTAAACGTGTGACAATATACTGCTTTAATAGATATGAATAGTAAAAAGTATTTAAAGTAGCACATGTTATGCCACTTGCTTGTGATTGTTAATTTTTTATATTTTTTCTTAATATTACAACTACCAAAGACATTTTTTCCAAATGCTAACCTAAACTACAAGAACGAGATAAACGCATGTGTATAATTTTTCTTAAACTAAGTTTCCACACAGTGTATTTCATCAAGACGTAGTAAAAACATACAAGTATTCAGGTTTGTATATGTTTATATGTTTATACATATGTGCATTTACAATATGCACTTGCTTGTATGTCTAAATATTAATATGCAAATTTAGTTGTTCATAGTAACAAGTAAAATAGAAAAAATATATTAAATAAAAATAATTTAGCAAAGACATTTCCTTTTTGACTACTCAACAAGATAAGAAAATTGGTTTAAAGTAAAAAAAATCAAAATGCAAAGGAGACTTGCATTAAAGCAATATAAAATAAAATTAATTCTTAGTGTAATAGATGCAAAGGAATTTGTAAGATGAAACTAAAATATGAAAGCACTAGCTTTTGCCTGCGATACAAATTATATAAAAGAGGAAGATAAGGAAAATTTAAGTCAAGGGCAACTTTGATATAGAAATTTTTAAATTTTGCAAATGCAAAAATTTGTATTTTGCAAAACCTTTAAAAGGATTCACATTCACCATTTGCTTTGCATCGGCTAAACCAAAGAAGACAATAAATAAAAAAGAAAGAAGTTACAAGTCAAAAATTTACCCAAAGAAAAATCTAAGAAACTTTTTGTTTTAACAGTACGCCTAAACTTCTTAATTGTTTTGATAAACTAAGCTTTATTTACAGAAAGAAACCATCACTTTGTTTTGCTAAAGTTTAATACCAAACCAATCATCATAAACAAAATGGACTTCGTGCCAGAGACAAAAAAGATTTTGTGTAAAGCTATTTCCAATAGCTTCAAAACCGATCCCTGTAGTGTGTCCACAAGAATACATGGACACCCAACCAGACAGACGGATGTACGCGTGTATAGACGGATATTAAGTCGACTCAAAAAATGGTTCTGATTCGATCGGTATACTTAAAAGTGGTTCAAAGGGCATTATTTTTGTGCATTACAAGCATCTGCACAAACGCTTAGTACCCCTGACACGTGCGTCGTGTAGATGTAAAAAGGCAAACAAGACCGATTACAGTAGCATTACGACCATTTGAAAGTCTTTGCTCTGACCGGGATGACCAAACACTCGCCATTTACAACGGCATATCTTCTTTTGGCATTTAGCTTCTATAATTAGCCATTAACCTGGAGTTTAGCTAGAACGTTTAGTTTACCCTGTGGCAATTTATTCAACTTAAGCCTAGGTATCACATTTTAGGTAATTAGGTATATAGCTGCTCAGAAATTTGTGCTTCTTTATGAGCAACAAAAAAGTCGCCCTTCTGTCGAAACAACATTCAATATTTTTGCAAATATTTATGCTGCATTGAGACAGGCACTACTCGTAGACAGCTCAAAATACACTATCATCAGTGAGGTTTACGTTTCATCTTAAATTCGTCCGTGTATATTATGCCATCATAGCTTTTTATGTAGTTGCTCCCTATTACTCGCTTCAAATTTCCTATTAAAGTTTGTGTGGGGTGTAGCATAAACAGACTGGGAAATGACCTCCTGGTGGAGGTTTTTAAGTAAACGCAAAAAGAAAATATCATGATTATCCAAGAAAACGAAATTTTAAGCCAAACAACGGTGCTATTTGTGAAGGGCCTTTAAGACTCATTTTAAGTGCAACAATTACTCTGACCTAAGTTGTCAAATTTTTATAATTTTTTATCGAAAGGCCATTTTGTGGCTATTTGCGTTTGCTCAAATTTTTCGAAAATAAGATATATATGACACATAAAACACCGCGTTTTATTTTTTTTTCGAATTTTAACAATGAAAAAATAATACAATTATGAATCAATCATACTTTAGTCATAAAAGTTAAGTTTTACAAAGTTAAAACGTATTTCGAAGGACAAGTGTAAAGAAGGTATATAATTTATTTTACAATTTAATAAAAAAAATCTTAGTTACTTAAAAAAACTTGATTGTAGTTTATAAGTTACAAATAAACAAAATACAGTCTACTATTTCTTATATTTTAGCCAAATAAATTGGATATGAATTTTAATATTAAAAAATATAAAAAAATATTAAAAATTTGTTGTAAAATATGAAACTTAAAATAAAAGATATCTTCAATAAAAAGATAAGAAAAAAATTTTTGTTTTATATATTAACAAACTGCAGTTTAAAAACAAGAAACTATATAAAAAAGAAATATAAAACTATTTTTTTAGCTGCATACACACATATGTTTCAGTTATTAAAATGCAATCACTCGAAATATATGTCAGTAGAGTTAAAAATTTATAAATGAATAAGCTATGACCTTATCTAAAATATTAAACAAAAAACATTTGAATAAAAAAACTTTATCTAAGGGACTTTGCTAAAGAACTTCTTTTATAACACTTTGCATTTTTTGCAATATTTGCATAATAAAAATAAACTATAAAAGTTTTAAATAACATAAATTATTTATATATATTTTGAGTTTTTTGTTACTTTTTTGCATATCTTGCTAAGTTATTATAAAAACTTCATTGTAATTGTGTGTATGCTTATGTCTTCTTACACACACACATACATGTATGGGGGTTATATACATATACTTGTGTGGGGATTTTTCTTGTTTGTTATAACAACATCATAAAATTTTTGTTAAAAATGTTGCCGTTGTTATACATGATTGTGTTTTATTTGTTTTAAAAAATACTCTTTATATGTATGGGCTTATATCTGTACATATATGCATGTAAATAAATTTATTTTATTTGTCTTCATGTCTCCGTAAACAGTCACATGTGCAGACATTTAAAATACTCTTACTTAAACGCCCTACACCATGTGGATATGTGCTTGTTTTTAAATTGATCCCAATTATTTTTTTTTCTAAAAAAATTTTTTAAGATAGGAAAAGAAAATACGTAAAAAAATAATTAAAATTAATTTGTTGTTTCGGCAACTCTTCTGTACCTATCTGAAAACTAAAGCTTAGTTTTTGCAGCCTTTAAAATTTTGCCTTAACTTCTATTTACAAACCCTTTGGTTCATTTAACATAAGATCAACACATACGTTTAATAAAAGTATAAAAAAATTAAAATACTTTTAATCCTCTTTAGTTGTAAGCTTAACTTATTTTATTTGTTTGTTTTATTTATTTAGGTTAAATTGTTAGGGCATCCAAAAAGTGCCAATTTTTGTGTTATAATTTAAACTTATATTTAAAGTTTTTGTTGGATTGGTCTTACTTAAGGTTAAGGCCGGAAAAAATCTTTTTAGTAAAGTAATGGGTCCTAGATGCAATTGAGTCGATTTCGTGGACGAAATTGATGATTAACAGCCATTTTCCACATATATTTAACCAATCCTTGCTTTTACTAAACCTGCTTATAGACATAAGCCAATTTCGAAGGTATGAATATCAAAATTGCGCAAAAAGGTTATTGTGCACACAAAAAAGGAGTCGATTTATTTATCAAGCCGGACCTGAACGAAAATAAGACAATAGTTCTTGCGACTTTCTTCAAATGCCTCATAAAAATGTCTTTATATTTACTGGGCTTGGAAAATGTCTTTTGGTCTATCGTTTGGTTAAAAAGAGCCAGCATGTCTTGTGACCAAAACATGTTGTTTCACACAAAAATTGCTTGCAACTTCCCTGAAGACATAAATGATTTCACAAAATAGTTTGTACTTTGGCACAAGCTAGTTCTCATAAACAAAATTTCACTAAATGCTGCTATAACTGCTTGATTCAAGTCTTATTTCGGTCAATTATTATTATTATACATGTTGGAAAAATTATGAATCAGAAAATAAAGCTCAACATTATTGTAGAGACATTTTTGAGCAATTCCTTTACCGAGTGCCTTTATTTGAACAGTTTATTTAAAGCCCTCAGAAGCAACAAAAGAAACTTCAAGTGGTTGTTCTGCACATCATGTGCATTATATTGGAAACAACACAGATCATGGAAAAAATTGTTATTAAGGAGACGTAGATTTTAAAAACGATAACAAACCCTAGATATGTAGTCGTAGTGTCAAAATCCCGCTGCTGACTTCAGCAAATATAAATATTCTTTCTTTTTTTTTCAAAAATTTTTCACAGTTTAATGGTTTAATGCCTTCAAAATTCCTTAAAAATTTAAATTTTTTAACCCTTTTCCAAAGGATTGAAAAAAAGTTATTTTTTTCAATTTCAAAATTTATTTTGGTAGTTTGGTGATGATTTCTTTCATTGCAGAAACCATGTAAATAAAAACTTACTTTTAAGCGAGTTTTTATTTTTCAATATTTTATGATAAAAGTTTTGAAGACCCTGCATTTAAGTTACGCTTTCAAAACTTTGCAAACTATTAATGATATCATAGATTGTAATCAATTATTTTAATTCAAACTGGCGAATGCTGCCTTTAAAATTCCATTTATTGTGGTACAATAACGTTTTCATTTTATAACAAAAGAAATTTTCTGGTAAATTGTACCATTAAGCGGTTTTAAACAGGATTGCCTTCTATAAGTTTTTGATATCAAAATTGTCTTGCTATGATTTTGCCCAAAGCTTTTCAATTTTTTGAGTACCACCCTTTCCATATAGTTTATTGTATTATTTACAGACGTTTACTTAGGTTTTTAATATATTTCCTTTTCATGTTTTATAGCAGTTTAACTACTTTTCTTATTGAAACCATTAAATACTTTCAATTTTATTACATCCATATAAAATATGTTTTCTTTAAGCGTGTTTGAAAAACGTTTATCCTTAACTGTAATAAATATTTCTAATCTATATATTGAGCCGATAAAATAGATAAAAGCCTACTTGTGTCATAAATTATTTTAAGATGGCAAAGCCCTTAATCGTAGTTATAAAAATAAATGGTTTCATATGTGATTAAAATTGAAAAGTTGGTACATTTTCGTTACTATTTATGGTTATTTAAAATACACTATACGCTAACTAAGTGCTAAATAAAAACAAGTGGAACAATTGTAAGGAGAACTTGATCCATCCAGTTAAAAATATAAAGGAAACCATAGTTTGTAAATGAGTTATTTAATAGAAAAATCCTCAAAACAAGAAATATCTTGTTTTCTTAAATAAATACATTTATTTTTTTATTGAGTTTTTTGTAAGATTTAAGTTTTCTTTTTCTAAATTAAACTTTAAATTTTAATATATTTGGAAACCCTTTATTAAAATAACCACGCATAAAAATGAATTCAAAAACTCCTTTTACAATAAAAGCAAAAATCTATAAAAAAAAATGTTCAAACTGTACCTAAATATAAAGAAAAAAATAAAACCAGACGCAGCGGTTGTTATCATAAATTTTTTTTATCATCCAACAAAAATCTTCGTAAGTAAAAACAAATAGTATTAAATTTGCTTTAAATTTCTATTTAAAATAAAATATTTAAAGACTATATTTAATCTTTTGAACAGACATGCTTGTAATGTGTTGTGATTGTTTTTATTTATTAAAATTTAAATATAACCAATATGTACTATATTGTGGTTTGTTCTAATAAAAATGCCTTCTCTTAACGTATGATTAATATTTAATTAATTCCTTTGCAATACATAACACTCATACGCAGTGGGTATAATAAATTTCTTTTGCATTTATAATATTAAGTGTTTATACTTAAGCATTAATATTTTAGTATTCATATTACAAAGTATACATGTTAAACAAGTATTTACCAAAATCCTCTTGAAAATATATTTATACCTATTTCCTTTTGCATTTTAAATACTTTATTTTTGTAAAATAGAAAAAAAATATTTTTTAACGTCTTTTACCAGAGCCTTATCTGCAATGCAGACGTCAGAAAATATTTTATTCAGTGGTAAATTTACATATTTTTTGCATGTGCATTTTACGTTAACGTCTAATGATTTTGTCTATTCTTTTATACTTATTGCAAATAAAATATTTTTTAATATTTTAAAAAGACCATATTTAAATGGATTTTATTTTATCAAATTATTTTCAATTCATTTAATTTGTAAACATATTTGTGCACATTAACAAGTACTTAAAATCATTTTCTTGTTGAGTAAATAAACAAATGAAAACCAAAATCAATAAAAAATTAAATAAGCAAATAACTTTAAATAATTGGCAAATAATGCCGACAGTGGGGGTAGTGCAAGTTTTATACTTATGCACTGGTTGGCCTTTTTGCCTTTTTTAATTTATGAGTCTAGAGAAATGGAAACTTAAAGGAAAGTAAAAAAATAATTAGCTCGGCAAAAAGAGTCATTTTTAAAAATTCTTACTGTCCTTTTGCCCCTTTTTAAGATCATTAAGTCTCTATATATAAAAATAAAGGCAATTGACACATTTAAAGGCCAGGAAGCAGGAAAAAAGATTTTTTTTTATATTTTTGGTACATAGTTGGCTTTTTTTCTATTATATACTATTAGTCTGGTGTAAATTTGTATTTATATGTAAATAGCCTTTTTTAAGTTTTTTTAATATATTAAAAATATATATGTATAAAGATATGTCCCAAACTCAGAAAAAAGATATTTAGCTCTTCTTTGGCTTAGAAACATGCAAATAAAGTTAAAAATTTTATGTTCAATGCTACACCACAGAAAATATGCTTAGGGCGACATTGTGTCAACTAATTGGCAAAAGAAAATTTAGTCAGGTGCCATTTGTTTTTGGGACTTAATGCAAAAATAACTGTTTCGTCATGGAAAAAAAGCATTTATATAAAGATCCTATGTAGAAACTGCCCCCTTAGCATTTATGGTTTAGTTTAAATAGAATTTCCAAAAAGTTCACAGAAAATCCTGCAAGTAAAGATAGCTAATATGATAACGTAGTAGTTTAATTTGAAGCCGATATGTTCGTAAATTATCAACTAAGGATTACACAACACTTAATTTTAACCAATAATTAAGTGCCCTTTTTTTATGAGCGGTGCATCAATTACCCTTAGCGTTTACAGTAAATGTTCGTCAAGTCATATTTTTGATGTGTCTTTTGAGTGCAATTTTAATCATTTTGTTACGTTATATTTTGTGTAAAACTGCATTTGGAAGATTTCGTTCTTAATTTTTTTTAGCCACCCCATATTTTTTATAAATTAAAAATATACTTTTGTGAACATCTGACACACTAATGTTTTTAAAATCTTTCCTAATCACGCTACTACACATAAAAAATTAAAAATTAAAACTACTAATTTTGAGTTCCTAGATATTTCGTTAAAATGTTAAATGTGTTTGTAATACCAAGGGTGGGTTTTGCAATCTTTGCTATATCTTCTGACGCTACACTTATTTTCAACAATGGTGCTCAGTAAATTGAACTTTGGAACATTTTTGATATCTTTGCCACGGATTGTGCTAAGGTGCTCCAAAGACTCATTATCGTTACTCAAAATACCGACTTAAGGATTTGTGTACGTTTATGGTGTTCATAATTTGATAAACTTTTAGCCTCAGGTATAATGGTAAATTACCTAAATTGCAATAAAGTAAAATACTAAAATAGTGGTTTTGTTTACATGCAAAATTTTGACAAAAAAGAGAATTATTTCAATACACGATAAAAGTTAGAACAATATATGTATTTGGTTGTGCCTTTATAACGTGCCTAGGTTATTAAGGTTTAATAAATTGAGGCACACCCTCCCATGCATTAGCACCCAGAAACAAAGCTTGTTTTGTGAATCTTAACATTCTTAACATTAAAGATTACTTTTTATAAAAAAATTATCTTTAAGCCTCGTTAGGCACATCTGGATAAAAACATACTAACAATTTCTTAAACCATTAATTTGAAAAAATTATTTTTATAAATTTCCGACATAAAAGCACAAAAAAAGCAAATAAAATCATACTAGAAAATATATTTTAATTGGTGTAGTTTTAGCTAGAAACAAATACTTCGTAGTTTATTTATGGGTTAAAGATTTAAAGCATAAAACATAATTGCCACAAATCTTTTATGTGATAAATATATGTAAGTCTGTGTATTTTATAATGACAAATCCTTTAAGCCTGAGAAGGAGAGTATAATAATAACAATGATTAGAGTTCTGAGAAATGTATATAACTTAAAACTTTGCATTGAAAAATTTCATGTTATACAAAAAAAACCCGATATATTCATATGTCGGCCTAATCGATTGACATTTCCTCGATATATGTACATACATAATCATAGAGAAAAGCAATTTCCGGTTACATATAAAAAATAGACTGCATAGTTTTAAGCAATCTGCAAATATGTAATGCCATTTTCTGCAAAAAAATTAATAATGACGTAAAAATTTTTTTCGATTATGTGTTACCAGAAAATGGCATGCCCTTGTTACCTTTACCAAACGTTGTTATTAGTATTTTTTATATTTTTAAATGTTTTTATTCCTTCTTTTTGTGCTTAATTTCAAAAGTTTAAGTTAAGTTAAGTTTAGTTATCGAAAGGTGACGTTATCAGTTGCAGTGCATCACGACGTATGATTAATTTTGATTCAAATTTTATAAAAAATATTACTCATGCGCAACGATTGTTTAAATAATTATATTTTTCACTTATTAAAAATATATAAACATTGAAATATAGTATGTAAATTAATAATATTTTTTGCATATTTTTTTAACTAAATCTCCGCTTATGCGAACTAACAATAAGAAATCAAATCTTAAACTGAGTAATTATTATTAGTCCAGCCAGTGCACGAATAAAATTTAAGTTCAAATAATTAAATTAACTAATTTAAATATTAATAATCACATCTTTCAATATATGTAGAGTGCATTCATAAATAATAAACGCATTTTTCAGCTAAACTCTCTTTGTGTATGCATACAAAATGTTTTAAAAGTAGTTCAGCTGTTTGTGCGCCCGTGTGAACACATAAACTTACCCCTACTTAGGCGCTAATATTAACACATGAGTAGGTAATTCATTTAAAAGACTCGTATATTATGATTAAAACGCACATATACTTATGTATGCCTGCATGGCGTGTTTGTTTGTACTTAAGCGTGTTAAAAATAAGTATTCAAAGCCAATTTGCATAAACATAAATTTTAATTTTTTCTCTTTTCTCATTTTATTTTTCCATCATTCTCCAAAAAAAAAAAAAAAATAAAGCGTTTGCGATTATTAAAAATCATATCGCTGGTGTTGTATGTTTTATAGTTATGTATCTGTATTGAGCTTATTTTTAATGCTAACAACTTACTTTTTTAGTGTAGCTGCTAATGCTAAATCAGGACGAACATCAAAACGGCTTTGCATATAAAAACGCAATAAATTATCACGTTCATTTTCACGTAATCCTTCTTCTAAAGCTAAAGCATCCAAAGAATGATATGATTCTGATTCGGTGATACCAAACAATAAATCATAACTGAAATGCAAAAAGAGGAAAAAAATAAATGGAATAAATATGAAAGAATAACATTGAAATTTTAAACTGAAAGCGAAAATTCCTTTTTTTTAAACGAAAAACCATTTAATAAGCTGGTGATGAATGATATATTTAAAAATTTAATTTTATTATACAAATAACAATAAAGATTTTTAAATATTTTAAATATATTATAAGGTTAGTCATTTCAAACTAACCTTACTTAACACAGAGACTACCGAAATAGGCGGAATAGTGCAATGAATCTTTCAAATTATGCTATGCATTACAAGTTTGTCTCCTGGGCCCAATGTGTGCCACATTATAACTTACCTTTATTTAATTAAGAATAAAACACGATAAGTATGTACATGGTGAATATTCTTATTAATGTTTATTTTTGGAGTTAAACCTAAAAAAAAAACTCAAATAGTTGTGTAAACTTTTTTACAATTTTGTGAGTTTTAACAGAAATTTTACTTCAATGTAACCTTGCAAAAAAAAACCCGATAGTTAAGTTTTACTTACAAATAAAATGGCAAGTGTCTCTATAATATTTTACAAAAACATTTAGAAATGACTTGTGATTTGAAAAACAAATTGCTTTAGGCAATTTATTGAGATTAATTATTTCTGCCATAAAAACTGTTAACTCTAGTGTTAATAGCCTGTTCATGTAAAAGTCCAATATTTCAACAGGTTCCAATATTTATTTAACTGCCTTAAAATGAGTACTAATATTTGAAATGTTTCAAACTAACGTTTCTAATTAATAAATTGTAGGTTTAATTGCTATTTTATTACAAAAAAGATTAATAGGAAAAGTTATTTATACAAATACTTGGAATTCGATTAAATTATTTAGAGGCTAATTTCAATTATTTGATGTTAACAAAAAAAAATTTGTTTCTGATTAGAATTAATTGTGGCAATTTGCCTCTATTTTTGTCTATATTTCTACTTTATGTAAAAGATAGAATTCCAAGATCCTATAAGTGTTACATTTTAACACCTTTAGCTTTAAAAAAATGTTTTTGGTTTAAAAAATATTTTAAAATATTTTTAAGAAAAAATTTTAATTTTTATTTAAATTTTTTTATTATGTGGCTGCCCTTGTTTGGCCTTGGAATTTTTTTCTTGCAAAACATTTTATAAGAATTTCTAAAATTAAAAATTATTTTTTTCATTACGCTTTCATTTATAAGGATTCCTTGGACTGTAATTTTCTTATGTAAACTAAATAAAAACTGGTAAAAACAAAACTTTTTTTTAATTATTTGTAATTTTTAATTTAACTTTTCTTTTCCTTTTCTTTCTTTTACAATTTTCTTAGAAAACTTGGGGCATCAAAGATTCCTTTTTCCGTTTGTTTTGTTTAGCGAGAGCTACTTTAAATGCAACATATTATTAAATTTTAAGCGAGATAGGGCACACAAACGGCATCATTGGGTAATACGCAAACTAACGCATAACTGTTACGTTTAACAAATAGATATTTGTATTGAAAATTTGAATATAAATAAAAATCGATCAAAAAGCTTTAAAAAAACATTTAATAAGTTGTTATACTTTTTATTTTATTTTATTTTATTTTATTTTATTTTATTTTATTTTATTTTATTTTATTTTATTTTATTTTATTTTATTTTATTTTATTTTATTTTATTTTATTTTATTTTATTTTATTTTATTTTATTTTATTTTATTTTATTTTATTTTATTTTATTTTATTTTATTTTATTTTATTTTATTTTATTTTATTTTATTTTATTTTATTTTATTTTATTTTATTTTATTTTATTTTATTTTATTTTATTTTATTTTATTTTATTTTATTTTATTTTATTTTATTTTATTTTATTTTATTTAATTTTATTTTATTTTATTTTATTTTATTTTATTTTATTTTATTTTATTTTATTTTATTTTATTTTATTTTATTTTATTTTATTTTATTTTATTTTATTTTATTTTATTTTATTTTATTTTATTTTATTTTATTTTATTTTATTTTATTTTATTTTATTTTATTTTATTTTATTTTATTTTATTTTATTTTATTTTATTTTATTTTATTTTATTTTATTTTATTTTATTTTATTTTATTTTATTTTATTTTATTTTATTTTATTTTATTTTATTTTATTTTATTTTATTTTATTTTATTTTATTTTATTTTATTTTATTTTATTTTATTTTATTTTATTTTATTTTATTTTATTTTATTTTATTTTATTTTATTTTATTTTATTTTATTTTATTTTATTTTATTTTATTTTATTTTATTTTATTTTATTTTATTTTATTTTATTTTATTTTATTTTATTTTATTTTATTTTATTTTATTTTATTTTATTTTATTTTATTTTATTTTATTTTATTTTATTTTATTTTATTTTATTTTATTTTATTTTATTTTATTTTATTTTATTTTATTTTATTTTATTTTATTTTATTTTATTTTATTTTATTTTATTTTATTTTATTTTATTTTATTTTATTTTATTTTATTTTATTTTATTTTATTATAATTTATTTTGATACAAATTAATAAATATATTTCTTTATATATTTTTAAGTCATACGTACCGACCAAAATGCTCTGTGTACTGTCCCATTACTTTGTATGGCTGATTTGGTATTACATGACCATCAACAATTGGACCCAATGATGTTGAAAATTGCGACAATGTTGTGCGTATTTTTAAAATATCTTGATATCTGCAAGTAAAGATAGAAATAGTAAACATTTTGTTAATGTTAATTGCTGTGGCCAGAAAATACAGTATTTAATACATAATAGAATAATTTAAGAGACCCATTAAAAAATTGTTTTAACAAGATATTTAAATATAATATAAACTTTTTTTTAACAATGTAAATTGATATTCATTTTAAATCAACAATATTTCTTCGCACTTTCTCTTTTCTTTTTTTTCTACTCAATTTCTTAAAACATTTTTTAGTAAAAGGCCTTATTCTAGCAAAACAAGTGTGAAATATTCACTCTGTTATTTATAATCCAATTTTCTACTCAAGACACACACACGTGTCAAATTTGCTGGGTAAATTTAGGTGAGCAGCACCTGTAGGTTGTCTCAACACCTTCAAATAACAATGGAATTTATATGGTTTAGCTTGTTATACCATTTCAACAAAGTCATTTAACTTTAAGTGGTGTGTTAAAAAAATACCCCAATTTGTTATTTCCGTCTGTTATTTCTACTGTTTACAGTTGTATGTATGTGTGTTTGTATAAAAGTTAAATGGCTCTACATGTATAAGTAGGTTGGTTTCATAATTCTAAACTAACACAAATTATTTTTCTTTGTAATTCGTCATAAGCTTATGCCAATGAACCTAAAGTCCCACTGCTCTAATATGTGGACTTAAAGGAGTAGCTGCTTGCTGCTATAAAGTGTTATGAATGTTTCATGTTAGAAAAAGAGTTGGAAAAGTTGACACAGAAGAAAAAAAATTATTCTTTTGCGTCAAATATTTGCCTAATATGAACTCATTATAGCAAATTATATAAGAAAATAAAAGGGGTACAAAAGAATATGTTATTGACTTGTTTATTAAAAGGATAAATATTTTTAACACTATGACATTTTTTAACTTAACGAATTAAAATTAAGGACATCCCTTAAATCTGTTGACAAATATTTATATAAAAAAAATTTTATAGAAAAATTAGAGCAATAACTACAAAACAAAATTGATTTATAAGAAATAAAAATATCAATTTAGCTTCTTAATTAAAGGCTCAGTAAGGTCCATCCTTCAAACCTTTGGCAGCCTAATAATCAACCTTAAAAAGGAGTTGGCCAGCAATAGTAAAACATTTGTCATAATTCTTTACAGGTGTAAAAAACAATTTATTAAAAACTAATCAAAAGTTTAAAAACACTTAAAATAAAAATGTTTTTTAAGTTTGAAAAAATTTTAAACAATCCATTTTCTTATATTTAATATTAAAATTTAATATAATGTTTTATATATAAAAAAATTATGTGCAGTCATGCGTGATTTAAGAGAGTTTACTATAATATTTTGTTTTATTTTATATTGTCTTTAACTCTCTTATTTTTCTTTAATAAACTTTTAGTTTAATGCAATTTTCCTTATACAAAAAAAAAACGACAGAATTTTCAAAACACTAAACATGGCTGATCAAAACATTGTGTTTGTGTGTGTGTATGGGTTTGTACATGTATTGATGCTTTGATTTGCTATGCATGACTATATTCATTTAATTGCCTATACACAACAAAAACAATATTCATTCAAACATTTTTCATTCTATGGGAGATAAATAAAGTTAAGCCAGTAACAACACAAGAAAGAATGTATTGTGTGTTACACTCAATGATACAAGAAGAACACATTCATTTTACAGTTTTCGTTTTGAATGTGTATAAAACACACTTGAAAATACAAAAACATAGCAAAGTCTCATTACAGTTAGAGTTTTTATAAAAACATTCAGGTGTTTTTTCGAGTTAATGAATGTTTAACAACAACAATAACGACAAATTTGCAAACACAAATGAATAATAATTTTTTACACCAATCATACAGCAATATTCACACATTCTATTCAGTATTTATTTATATGAATGTATGGGTAATATTTTGTTTTCGGTTGAAGTTGTTTTTTATTTGCTTTCGCTTGTGGGTTCATTCATTTAGTTTGTTTAACATTGAATGAAAAACACTATGTTGTTGAAAAACAAACGAATGTATTTAAACGGCATTTGGGTGTAGTCAAGCAGACCTCTACTATGAACAAAGGATTTTGTCTGTTTATTTTTTTATTTTTAAGAAGAGGTAAAAGATTTTTTTAGAATATTAAGCAAAATAAGAGTATTGCGTATATTTTTTTTTAATTTTTAAAGTATATTTCTCCAAGTTATTTGATAACGTAAAATCTGACAACAATACCTTGCAAATAAATAAAAGATTAGGTAACTTATAATAAGATAAAAACGTACATCAAAAACTCAACTCTTTGAACTATTAATCCTTTTGTAAATTTTAAGAAAATTGTAATATAAAGTTTCAACCAAAAGTTTCCTTAAAACTATCTTAGCAAAAAAAAAACAGCTGAACTGACAGAATTATTATTATTTTTAAAATATATACTGCATCCTTATATCTTAAGGTTTCCATAAAAATCGTTTAGTTATTTCTCTTGTGAGCCAATAATCTCAATTCGTTAAAAGATTTGCCAGTTAAGTTAAGCACAGTTTTCCACAACGTTATCCGCGACCTACCACGACGCCGCAAACCTTGCTGGTTCCACTCCAGAGCAATATGTAGAGGATTATGGTAAGGTTTTTGTAATGTATGCTCCATGCAGCCACCTTTTCTCGTTTTTATTTCGTCTTTGATTTTTTCCATAAGTCTTCATTAGATATGTTTCTGGGTCACCATAACTACCCACGTTTTTTCACCATAGAGAAGTGGTCCAAAAATCAAAATAAGCACAAATATAAATTTACTAAAATTACCTAAAAAATAATTTTTTTATGGTATGATGCTCGATGTACATAAGGTTTTTTAGATATTTTGCATCTTTTAGAAAGTTCCTCATTTCTGTTTAATACATGAGATGTTCCAAAGTCAAGCTTGCTCTTACAAAAACGAACCAACATTCCTATTAAAGCGCTTCAAAGGGAGTCCCATAAAATCCTTAAGGGTTCTGTTCAACAAGTTTGATATATTGTTTCCGCAAAAGAAAGACGTTTTGCCTGATATTTGGTGTTATGTTGGGATTTGTAACTTTAAACTTTCGCTTTTGACTCGAATTCAAATTCTCGCATTTTTATTTCCTCTTCATTGAGACCTTTTAACATTCATTGCAAAATTTATATTTCGAAAGAACCCAGATAAAACAATCAAAATTAAATTCCTTAACTTAAATTCTTTTAGGTCCAAAGTTAAATTTAAGAAATAATATTATACCACATCGCCTAATTGATTTTTCTAAACATTAACACAATAAATAAAAAAAAAAAATACAATTTTGAAAAGCACTTCTGTCACAAAAAATTGCGTTATTGGTTGCTGACACCAGTGCCTATGAGAGCAGCATGATAGGCTTTCCCTTTCCCACATAATTGTTATCCAGTGAGCTTTTAAGTTAAAATTCAAAGCATAGAAGGTATCCGTTTTGTATCAAAAAAAAAGTTTTAAGTCAATGCGACTAATTAAGGTTAAAAAAAATTTAAAAATATGGATCCAAAATTTAGATTTAAAAGAAAATAATTTTTAATGCTTAAAACAATATTTTTTACTTATTGGAAATTTAATTTAATTGATATCTAAAACAGTTTTTCCGAAAAAGGTAAGCTTATCGCTTACATTTAACATAAATTTATAATGGGCGAAACCAAAACTCAACACATATTCTATACTTGAATTCACACACTGTCTCACACACATGTGCACAGCAGAAAGTATAAAATAAAGTTTTGTTAGGATTATTTGTATTTTTGTTTTTTTTTTTTGTTGTGTGACATTATTGTTGTTGCTTATGCTTTTATAAAACTTTGTTTGTTTTGTTTTCACACATTAAAACATACGTTTAAAAAAGTTCAAACTTTATAAAACAATAACAAAAGAGAAAAATACATTTTATATTAAGCTTGAAAATAAAAACTAAATGGCAGCAGCAAAAATAGTTGAAACATAACAAAAAGTACAAAAACATTATAAATATATAAATAATAAAAACAAAAAGAAAAAATAACAAAAAGTTTTTCCCCTCTTAGAATAGAAACTATTATGAAAAGTAGAAAACAAAAAGGAAAAAATGGAAAAATAACATTATGTTAA
Organism: Melanophora roralis; assembly: GCA_963583895.1. Taxonomy (NCBI): domain Eukaryota; kingdom Metazoa; phylum Arthropoda; class Insecta; order Diptera; family Rhinophoridae; genus Melanophora; species Melanophora roralis. Next base: position 115,485,899 of record OY757187.1, on the reverse strand, counting down.
TTATACAACACACACTCACACTTCCACATGTCTTTTAATATTCAGTTTTATACGCCATAAATAAGCTCGAGTATGTATATGTGTACAGCAGTATAATATTAGTTTTTAATATAGTCAGTCACACTTATTTATAAAAACAGTCAGACACACTCATTTGTACACACTCAAAAAGCAATTCAAGATTTTGCTTGAATAATTTTGTTTAAAATTGTTAGAGTTATTTTTTTTTTTTGCATAAAATATGAGGCTCGTGTTATTAAAGGAATTTTATGGTTTGAGTGTTTTAATTTTTATTCATATTTGTGTGTATGTAAATCGTTTGTATTTCAGTAATTATAGTTTAAGGGGAATTTAAAAAAAAGTTTGTTTTGCAAACAATTGTTTTTGACGGAAATATTTAAGTAAGAGTTTTAACAAAAATCTTAATAACTAAAGACTTTTTCATATATGTATATCAGAGATTGCAATTGAATTTTGTTTCAATTAAAAAAAAAAAGGAGAGAGAAGGAAAAATCAGACAACCAAGTAAACTGTACCATTTTGAAGAAATTGAACTAGATATTTGGAAATCAGTTACTTTTAAAATTTTATATTTTAATTTTGTTGAAAAAAAAAATTTTTGCAGAAGGCCAATTGTGACGGGTGTGACCATTTTGCTCACATATTTGCTTATAACTCAAATAATTTAAAATTAGGTTTGAAAAACGGCTATGATTTCTAAGGAGGGTATGTTTTTAAGCGATTATTAGCAAAAATCCCTGCAAGAACATAAGTTTTGCCCACAATAATTACTTGAAGACTGACAGGTGTGACCTTAAAAGCTTTAATTTTAGATAATTTTAACTTTAAGTCGAGTTTTGGAAAATATTCTAAAGAACAGGCTTAATTTGTTGGTTTTTATGGAATTTTGAAGGGTTTTTTATTAAGAAAAAATCGATTTTCCCTATTTTAAACAATTTTACGTAAAATAGAATAAGCTTATTTTTTAAAAAATAACGACAGTTACTTTTATATTATTAATAAAATCAGAGTTTGTTAACAATTTCAAAATATTGTTTATTTTTAATTTTTCACCAAGCCAAACACATAATAGTTTTTGTGGAAAAATAACGCTTTATATTTGGCTTTCATTGGCTAAGTGAGTAGTCACCATGGTTGCGGGTAATTTTATTAAATTGTTTTCAAAACATTCTGAAAATTACAATTAAAAGATTAAAATCTATTTGCTTATTCATAAGCCCACAAAATCCTTTTTTATATCCATGAAAATGTCTAAATATTATGGTTAAGAAAGGTCAAATTGTAAATCTAATTTATTTGGTATAAGATGAGGCCCCAGGCAGTCCTAGAGCACCAGTCTCTCCTTAGTATACCAAAAAAAGAGGTTTTAGTCATCATTAGCCAACTGCAGATTTGCTTTCCTTAACGCGCTTCAATTGCTTTTTCGCAGATACAGCATAGGCTTCTTCGAGCCCTGGCATAAGAATGTAAACATGTTCTTGGAGTCTTTTAAAAAAATGATATAAACTAACCAATATGTCTTTGATACTCAAATGATATTTAATACACTCAGAGAACTGATTTTAAGCAAATTTATTGTTAAGGTTATTTATGGAAAATTCAAAGTTATTTATTGGAAGATATGAACGAAATTTCTGATACAATATTATGCAGCTGCAACGAACAAATATGGGTGGCACGATATCATTACTAAGAGCTTCTGCTTGCACATTTATTATAAATGAACGATCCCTTTTGCAAAGTAGGCTGGTCGTTCGTCCCAATTGCGTTTGGAGCATATCCCACAATAGAAGGAAGGCGTATCCACTTTTGTGTAAAACAAACTCATAAGAGTAGGCGTAAGCAAAATGTTTTACTGTCCGGTAAAATCCCTAGATATTTTGTGTGTCTTAAAATATGAAATTGGTATTTTAAAACCATGAGCCATTTTTTTAGCCCTCTTGGTAAAAATAACCAAGCTTTTTGAGCCCTAGAACTTCCAGCTGACAACATCTTTTTTTTTCTTATCTGCGTACACAGTTATCAAAACTACTTCTTTCCTTAGTCCAGTGAGAAGTTCATTAGCAAATAGTGTCTAGATAAAGCTCAAGAATGCAGCTTCATATCCCATTTAACATATTCGCATCCTTTCCCGATTTTCAAATATAATCATCCTGTATATAATCTACTTGGCAGCTTCTGTTAAATGTTTTTCAAAAATATGTGTCTGACTTTTAAAAATATGTTTTCAAATAAGAAACAATTTTTTTTTTGTTTAAAGCCACTCAAGCATACGTAATACCCCTTTCAAACATATTATTCTTTTGTTTGGAGCATAAATATGAACCTGACAATAATTAATTTAAAAAAATAATGATGTAAATGCTTGCATATTCCCACTAAACAATTGGAAGTTAATTTTTGGATAAAAGTATCTAATAAGTAACTATTTTTAATCTACTGGCTGATAGTAAATATTTTACAAAACAATTTACATTAATTTAAATATTTTAACTTCCTTATGTTAAAATTCATTGTAAATTTTTGAAGTTTAAAAACTTTCAAATACGTAAATACTTTTATATATTGAAAGTATAGAAATTTAACACTTTTTCGATACAAAAGTAGATAAATTTTGGTTACATAGTAGATAATTTAAAACCAAAAATTCAATTTTTTTTGAATAATTGCCTTTAAGAAGTAACTAGATGGCCTTATTAAGTAAGTATTTTAGTAGTGGAACTGTTTTTCCCGAACGGGGACACTTTTTAGATAAAATATTTCTATCATTTTCAATGAGTTTAAACTTCCTTTTGTCTCGGCTAATTGTCAAATTAAATAGAAATTGCTTGAAGGGCTTACACATGTCTAGCTACAAACATAAAAATATTAACATTTTCCCTAAACACTTTATTTGCTAAAATTGCCAATATATCCTACATACATATATATATCACCTTCCTAATAATAAAATTTTTCAAAAAATTTGTTTTTTCTAACAAAAACAAGTTGATGGAAATTCTTCAAAAGTTATTAAATTTTTTTGCAGAGTATTAAATAAGTAATAAAAACGACAAAAATATCTCTAAGCAAATCTACAGCAAAATGATAAATTTATGCAAATAATTACAAACATGACTACACGTGCACGCAGGCACACACATACGCACACATATGTGCAAAAATTATTTTTTACTTGAAAAAGTACATAAGTACATACAAATAAGGTTGTTTACGAATAAAAGTTATTTTTACTGCTGTTAACACAAAACGTGTGTCTGCTTGAAGGTATGTATGGAAATTTAAATATTTTAATATTTACATTCAAACCTGTATTTTTACATGGGTAAGTGAAGTATGTTTTGTTGATTTCAACTAAAATTGACAGAAGTATTAAAATAATTTTACTTTTTTAAAGGTAGAAGTGTATTGTACCTGACAGACTCTACGTGTAACGTGACCAGACCTTCCAGATTTTTAGCATATTTAATAATTATCGGTCCTAAATTTGCAATGGTCTCATATGGTCAATTTCACGTGAAATGGCTCTAAACAGGGAACATTGATTTCTTTTATTTTTAAAAACATAAGTGAATTTTTACATCTTCAAGGGAAGGAAAATAATCAAAATGAAAATAGTTTGAATAATTATCTTTTGCGTTTTGACAAAAATGTCACGCCCGTCACAATTTCTAAAAGATTCTTCCTTATCCAAAACTTTTTCGTAGACCGAAAATAATAAAAAAATTAAAAAAAATATTTTACCCACAACACATCGATCCTAAAGTCAAAACTCTCTCAAGCTAAAATTTGTAAGGTGGCATCCGTCACAGTCGTCAGGTAGTCATAGTTAGCAAAAATCATATTCTTTCAGTGTTTTTTTTGCTATTATTCGCAAAAAAACAAACCATCCTTGACAATCGTAGCCATTTTTAAAATTAAAAGCTTAATATATTTGAGTTTTAAGCAAAAATGTGAGCAAAATTGTCACACACGTTACAATGGAAACAGCCTTATTCATAAGTTTTATTACTGGAGATCTACTTTTCATCAAATAAACTGAAAAAATATAATCGCTTTAGAGTATAAGCTCTTGCCCAAATTTTTTAAACAGATATTTTTTCCTGGTTTTTGTAAATATCGGGCCTTGATTAATATAGCCACGACTTCTGCATGTCACTTTATCTAGGAAATGTTGAGTATGAGGTAAAACAAAATTAATTGTCATCCAAAAAATAAAAGCGTTAAGCTTATCAGACTTCAATTTCCTAATTTTCTTTCTTTTAAAAATAGACTTTTAAAAACAATTTGGCTCCGTTAAGTATTCTTCAAAATATTTCATGTGTATTTTTTTATTTTCTTTACAATTCTGGTTATGTTGTGTTTGTCTTTTATTGAGGGCTTATTTATTATTATTAGTGTGTGTGTGAGCTTAAATTTTTATTTGTGTGTGTATTTGCAAAGTTGTGTAAGAAACGAAAGTAATTGCTTCAACATATTGACTTGTTGGCCTCCACACTAACAAACTCATATGCAAACATCCGCTTTATTTAATGTTTTAATTTTAAAACTTTGTTATCCTTAAAGGTTGATAAAAAAACAGTCTTAAATGCAAAAACAAGAAGCAGAAGACAAAACAAGCAAAAACTTTTTACTGGATTTTTTATTTAGTTGTTTTGCAAAAAATAAGCCAAATATAATTTTTGAAGACCTTCCACCCAAATATAAGTTCTAACAAAGTACTTTATTATAAAAGATAACAAGGATTAAAAAATTTTATATAAAAAAAAGATACACAAATTTTCTTTAAATAAATTAAAATAATTATTATGCTACATCCATACTTAAAATTTTGCATTAAAAAATCCGTTTTAAAATTATTAAAAAAATGTAAACGATATTTTTTTAAATCGATTATTTTTTATTAGACTTTAAGTAGTAAAATACAAGAAATTGTGAGACAGTTGTAAAATTTTAATATTTCAACTAAACTTTGCATTCCTTATTTAATGAAACTCTTTCATAAAATCTATATTTAATTATATATTAACATTTCAAACAAAAAGGGTTTTTGTATTTTGCCATTTTTTTAGAAATAAAATCACGTATATTTCTTAATTAATAAGCAATATTTTATTTAACTTTAATAGAGTTTTAATAAAAAATAGACAGCAGCCTTAAAAAATCTTTTCATGTCAAATCTGTCTTAAGTCCTGCATTAAATTTTTTAGGCAAAACAAAATCTTTTAAATTATTAAAAATTTTAAACATGTTTTTTGTTTAGAATAATCCTCTTATTTAAGAATTCCAATAACATTTAAGTTATTTTAAGGTTTAATCAATATTTTTTCTATTAAAAACTTGGCCAAAGCTTATAATCTCATACTATTTCTAATTTTTATTAATGTAGTCGACAGAAGAACAAAAATAACGACAATATTAGCTATCGTCCTAATTTAAATCTTATATTAAGCAAGGCCAAAACCATTAAAGAAAATAGCTGGAAACATATAGAATACAGAAACTTTTGAACAAATTATTCTCCATGGCGATCAGCAAACCTTAAAATGCCTCTTTATCGTAAAACTATTTCTACGTAATTTAAAAGGACCTTGAAAAATAAATGACAAGAACAAAATGCAATTTTATTTCTAAAACCAATTACTACCATAATATACCCTGACCCGGTTGAGTTAATGTCTGGTGTGTCTAAATAAGCTTTAGTAATCCATATAATTGCTAAATGTCATAGAGGCTTTAAATAATTTTATTATTACAAAATTTTTTGTAACTGAATCGGCAATAAAATATTTTATTTGCGAATTCTTTGCGAAAGCAAAGAAAAATAATTTCTTAATGCCTTATTACTGTCATTATTTCAGGTAGTATTTTCTCTTAGTTCTCATCAACATCCTAAAAAGGCCTCAGCCAAACAGAGTTTTACATTTTATAGAGAGAATAATGAACAAAATGAAGAAGAAAAATTAATACTAAATTGAGCACCCAAGTTACTTACTTTACGCAAAGATTTAGGTTTCTTAGGTTAGGTTGAGAAGGGTGATAAACCTCTTATACAGTCAGAGTTTTCCTAAGTCTATTTTTCATCCCAACAAAGAAAATGGGAGAGGGGCGGGGAAAAAGAAAAATATATTAACAACAGCAATATTTTATTATATATGAACACATTGGAGCTTTGTCTGTCAGTATCCACAATGTTGCTTTCAAGATTGTATATGTCCAGTTAATCCTTTGCGGACGCATAACGAAGCGGACAGTAAAAACCTTTAAAATCTTCTCGTAGAATGCCGTTTTGTTAAAATGTGCGGATTTTAATATTTTTTGGTAAAAAAGCCGGCGGACCAAAATTTTTCTCCCTTTGATTCCCTAGAATATGGTTCATAGCACCGTCCATTAGGCTGCCATTTACCATCCCTTTATTTATGTTAATGATTTCACTTAGTTACGATATTGTCTGTTTTTACGGTACAGGCCTTTTATTAAAACAACAGTTTTCTCGCGAAAGCCTTTATATCGTATATTATCATGAAAGTCAATAAACTGTCCCAGCAAAAACTGCTGCTTCGCCGTAGGTAGGTTTGTAGTTGCATTTCATATTAAGTGCTTATTTCGGCGCTATGAATATCCAGTTAATTCATGTAGTTTTGGCGCTTCTTTAGTTGTTTAAATTTATTACGTCATCAAAATAAATGTTTTGCCGTGTTTTTATGTTCGTTACTTGACGAAAAAATAATGTTTTTTTTACTCACTGCCTTACAGTAGTGCTTCTTAGTATGCACTTGAGTAAGCGAGTGTGTAAAACAGTAAAAGTTTCACATTTACTGCAATACACTATTGCATTTATTAAGGGAAAAGATAAGTGCTTGCTGCGAAGCGCATTAGTATACCAGAAAAAGTATTTACTGCTTACAGAATCTCGATTATTTTTTGCTGGGGTATGTACAACGGAGCGCAGGGGCTTAGTCACCACATTCGATTTGAATTGAAGTTACAAAATTATAATTAGAAATTCTTTATTCAAAATATTTGCCACTCGATTGATCGAGGAAATTTTGATTCCAATCCAATGCGACGATCTGTACCCAATACTCAACATTTTTCCTCGTTACAACTTAAGAGATGTTGACATGGTCTGCACATTAAGCTCTACTTTTCCTAAGGCAGGTTTAATTATGTGTTTCCCTTGCTAGGAAGATCATTAAGGTACTTTGTCTTTGATGCGGTCCTTTACTTCGTTAGAAAGATTGTAAGTTTTATTGGTTACAGGGTCTAGTTTTAGCATTTCTGGAGTAAATTTGTTAATCCTGAGGAAATTGACTTTAGAAATATTATAACATCAGCTATTTAAGATATCTAAGGAAATTGTGGTTGTAGGTTTTAGTTGCTTAATGTATACTACAGATACATTGCTAGTCAACGCTTTTCGCTTCGTTGGCAAGGAGATTTGGATAGAAAATCTTTTATATTTTCATTTTATTATCTTCTCTCTGTCATAATCGCAAAACCATTTCCAACTTTAAAAACCTTGCCAAATAGCATAGGTCGCTTTGTCTGATGCTTAGCAGCCTTGTATAGGTCTCCGAATTGCTTGTTTCTTTCTCTGCTTTTGCTATTTAATTAATTCAGTTCTATGTATCTTTGCGAGTCTAGGCCAACATTGCCTCGCATTATTACCGCCTTTTTTGAGCTTGATGCTACGTGGGTGAATTTTGATTGGTGATGAAAAAACCAATGTAAGAAATGGTTTATTAAAAATTTTTATCTTTGACTATGATATATAATTATTATTATTATTATTATAATTTGAGTATTTTGTTTTTAGCTTATGAATATTTAATAATAATAAAGGTATTAATAATAAAATAAATATTTTTAAAAATTACCTTGAACATTTATATATATTTAAATACAATATTGATTAAATATTTTTTTTGTAGTATTTTTGTCACTTTAAATAGAAAATAAGCAAAAAAAATCATATTTACAAGTATTAAAAACTTATGGGAATTTGGGCACCATGTTTAAAGTGTTGTTTTTTTTCTAATTCCCTTGTCTACCAATGACTTCTGGTTAAAAATATTTTTTTGTTTTAACGCACAAATTAAAATCTCTTTTTAAAAGGAAAGCTTAAATTGGATTTTATATACTTTGTCTTTAATATAAAAAGGAAAAATTAACGTTTGTCAATACATTTGATATTTTGTGAAAATCGTTGCCTCTTACGCAAAAAAATCAGGTTGCACTAATACAAGACTAAAGTAATTTTTTTTCGGAGACATTATAGTTTAAAAAATGTTTCCTTTGTATTTAAGTATATGAGTGTTTTTCATTAACTGCAAGATTTACTTCCATCATTTTGTAAAATATTTTGTTCTTATAAGGGTATTTTCATTTCAGTAAACGATATATATACATTTGTTTTCACTATTTCCATATATAAAGTAAAGATTAGTTTCCTGTTTTTCTTATACCCGATTCAAATAACAAATTCAATATGTTTGAAAACTGGCCAGACAAGAAATATGTTTCATTGATTTTATTTAAAAGATTTGATATTTTTTCGGTTTCTTATAATCTTAGGAATTCTTGTATTTCTTGCATATAAATATTTAATTCCATGTAAGTTTGTTTACTTTAATTCCTCTGGAATTACGAAAACGGTTATCTTGTACATGATTTAATAATATTAGAAGGAAGAAGAATTTGCTTTTACACAAAAATTAATTTCTTATTAAATAACAAATCTAGATTTGTTTTCAAAAAAGATGACCAACTTTTAGTCTACGTGCTTTGTTTTGTTGTATCAGGGATCGTATCTACAGGGTGTCTGGTGGCAAGCTTAAGTTTTTAAATACGATTATTAAAAAAAATAAAAAACGGTGCAAAGGGATGGGGTACTTGTGCGGACTTGTCACTCACGATGCCCCAGTTGTCGAGGGAGCAACGTCCGTTCGCTGTGGAGATATTTTTTTTAAAAGTTATGATTCTTACGTAATTGCCCGTCCACAATTTTGTTATTTAGCGAGCACGTGATAAACCAATTGTAAATTTAATTCATTTGTAGGCGCAGAGATTTAGCGCAACTACTTCGGCTATAAATGTTCCCAGCCACGGCACATTCGTCCTTCAAGGAATTCTGAAAACATTGAAATGGTAGAAAGGGGTTAACGTTTACGTGACTTTCAGTACGGAAAAGAGCAGCCTCGCGGAAATTTCCAAAAGGGACTATTCATAAAATTTTAAAAAAAGAAGTTCTATCCTTTTAAAACTCAAATCGTTCAAGAGCTGAAAGATAGTGACTTTACGCAAATATTTTTGTAAACTGATGTTTAAGCGTTTTTGCGCTGTAAACCCAATTTTTTGGAGCGATGAAGCTCATTTTCACTTAAATGGTCAAGTCAACAAGCAAAACTGCCGTAACTAATCTTCAAAAAATCGCAACCCTCGGTTAAAACATGCATGGTCGCAGGGTAACAGTTTCACGCATGAGATAATTAGACCGTTTTTTTTTTTCAAAAATTCTCGAGGCCAGGTGACGAATATCAACGAAATTTTTAGACGCATGAATACGGAATTATTTTTGCCAAACCTGTGAGCTGATCCATCATACTTTTCACACACCTGATTTTAATGGAATAGGGCGACTGCACACACAGTCAGAGCTTCCATGAATTTTCTTCGGGAAAATTTCCGCCAAAAAACTAATCAGTCAGTCGTTTTGGGGATATCTTATGGCCACCGATGTTACTCGATCTAACTCCCATGGATGTTTTTTTACGGAACTACCTCTATGAAAAAGGTTTTTTATGGCAATCTTCAATCTCTTGTTGCTTTAGAGCAGAAAAATCGTTGCGAAAACCACTCAATTAAATCAAATTTACTGCAGCGTGTAGAGCAGAACACAAGGCTCTGTTTTGAATAGTGTGTTCAACTCGACGGAAGACATCTGAATGGCATTCTTATTAAAAAAACCGCGTTTCCAGTCTATCGTTTAATGCTATTTGTAAACCTTTGTGTCCATTATTACGTTTTTTATTTAAATTAAAAATTACCACCAGACATTATGAAAAGATCCATGGGTTTCGTCACTAAAAGTGAGTTGTAACAGATTTTCGCTCACAACTTATGTTCTTTAAGCAGCACATTAGTGCATTTAGTGGTTTTGGGGAATTTTAATAGCGATTTTTTAAGAATATTTCCTAAAAACGACCTTCACAACTCGACTTGGCTCCGGAAAAATAATTTCAACGGGCGAGCGTTTTGATATTGTTAAAACGACTTTCTTAATAATAAATCAAATTAGTTTAAGGACTACAAAAAAACATTACAAATTAAATATAAAATGACAACCTGACATAAATTCTTGCCAGTTTGTAAAAGTTATAAAAAATAAAAACCTTTTTTTTTTAATTAAAAATTTAAAAACTTCTTATTGTGTCTTTAAGGTACGATAAACTGTTATTGTATGTCATTATTTTGAAAATTCTGATAACGTTTAATAAAGTCATAATAAAAATTAGATAAATGTTTGGAAAATATCAGTTTTCTTCTGTAAAAAAAACTTTTACCATACCATATCATTTAAAATTTTTTAACGATATGGGTTTGAGCATAAAGTACTTACATACTAATGAGCATTAAATATGTAAATATGTAACAGACTAAACGGATGTCGTTACATGTAGACATTTTAAAATATCTTCGCAAATTTTTAAAGTATTTTTTTAATGCTCTACAGCCTAAACTTGCATTTAAGATTCGTTTTATTTTTATTATTAATAAAATTTTTGGTAAATATTTTTATATAAAATTTTTTGCAATGAATTTTTAAATGGCAGCGAAATGAGTTTTTGAATATCTACGGTTTCTAGATCAGTTAAAATAAAATGGTCGTTTGAAATTGTTTAAATAACAAAAAAAGTTTTTAGTATGATTGAAGATTTCAGTTGTTTAATTGGAATTTGAAAATTTTAATAGTATTCAAATAAACGAAACCTTGTAAGTTACCATAATATTGTTTGCTCTCTTTTAAATTAAAAAATTTGTTCACTAGAGGAGCGGGTTAAGTATGTGGGGGAAAAAATAAAAAAAATCCTTCTAATTTTCTTTTGAGATATTATATTAATAAATATCTTTAATTCAAAAATTATAAAAACTAGACTGCAAGCGGTAAAAATTAATTTCATAAAATCATTTTCCTTTTTATTTGTGAGTCCTAAAGTTAGGTGAAACTAAAACCAATCCGGCACATTTAAGCTATTTCCAAGGAATATATAACAAGAACGACAAAATTGCTTTTAATAGTTATTCGATACCTGAGCTACGAAATTATTAATTTTTATCCTTCACTGGTGACACATGTTGTCAGACAATTTTCAAATAAAACTTGCACTATAAATGCAAAGTTCAAACAGGGAGACTGGCACTGTTAGAGATACTAGGGTTGTCGCAATTAGTGAACACTTAGAATAGCATTTTTACTTTTAAGACCATCTTAGTGCAGTTATAAGGTAGTTTGATTATTGATGAAAGGTCAAGGTTTTGAATAAAAGAATCTTCGGTACACCATGGCTACTTATTGGCGCTTAAGTACAACAAAAGCTCGCAATCTGGAAGTATCAACAGAGGAAACAATTAGTTTTTGTCCTGATTGGCTGTAGAATGGTGATTAACAAAAGCTTAAATGATTATTTTTTGTTTATATTCTATTGATAAAAAGCATTGGATTGTTGGACAATATTGCTAACAGCAAACTTGGCACCCCAAGGCCTATTGGTAAGGGTTTGATTTTTAAGATAATGGAATTAGTCATCTTTAACTTGGTGAAGTCAACAGCCAGTCCTTGTTTTTGTAACTAATTAGTAAGAGTCTTGACCATTTATTCTTTGTTACAGTTATATAACGAACATTGATGTTGTAACCACCCTTTTAGTATAAGCCAAAGAGGAAAATGAAAAAAGTTTTTCTTTCACAAACTTAACTTACACTGGGAATCTGTTAAAAAAGGTTTCTCTTTTTTTACTATTATAGCAGCGAAATACATTAGGAATGATTGAATGAAGAAATAACTCCCGAAAGTAAACGGTAGCACTCATAAGCTTCAAAAAAGCCTTCGACTGTGCTTAGTCAAACAAAACGTCTTTAAGAAAGTCAGATACAACTTCTAAATCATCCTGCTTAGGTGACATGTTTTACGTATCCTTAAAGGGGTAACTCCTGCTGTTGAGTAATATTTTTTTTATCCTTTTGAGATCCTTTAATTTTGAAGAGTTAAGTACACAGGAAAAAGAAGAAGAAGAGGAAGAAAAACAATTCCTGTAAAATTAACCCACCCCTAGAATTTTTGAGGAGAGTCCGAGTGCTTAGACGGATCAAACAACAACTTAAGAGCTTTTGCATGGCCTTCTCTGTTATCACTACATTTTACAAACATTTGCTAATTTTTACTAGTTTTACGTAGAAGAACCTTGGTGCCTTCAAACTGAAATGGCTCTTATGGATACAGACTGCCAAGTTTTCCTAGAGAACTTTGTTCTTTTTTGAAATTAATTTGAGACAAAACATATTTAAAAAAAAATGCTGACATCCATATTGGAAGGGTTAGTCTAGTGGTGTACTTAATAATTTATTAGACCACAATTTGGAGGTTTTCCTAAACGCAGTATGCTTCGCATCACGAAATTTTAACTTTTTCCCTTATAGAGTCCTTACAATTTCGACTTCAGGAAGAACTTGAAATTTTGTGATGCAAGGCATACTGCGTTTAGGAAATCAGCCTTTCTTCAATATAACATAGTTTTCATCTTAAATTTTTCTCAATACATTTTTCTTATTATTTAACTTATAGCATCAAGTATGCATCAAAAAACTGCTCTAAAGAAATTTAAAATTTTATCTCTTTAAAACTACTACAGTTTACCCAAGTGCTTAAGTAATTCTTAATTAATGGATTCAATCAAGCATTATTAAGACTTCATTAGCTCTTTGAACAAAAAAGTCTATTATTTGCTGAAATTTATAGTTTTCCACAAGATTAAATTTAATTTTCTCTATCATTCCTTAATCTCTAGAGATTTTTAGTTTTCCTTGATTTATAACACATAAGCACACACGCAGACAAACACACAGATCTGTAACAGCAAGTGAGATAATACCACAAAACAAAATTACACACTTACACATGTACATGTATTGGTTTAAGTAAACCCCAAATTAGGTATTCATTCCTAAGAAAACACCTTTTTACATGTCTGTAAATAATTCTATGGTTTTGTTTATTGAATGCTTTTAATTTATTTACAAGTAAGTAAATGAATTCGTAATTTCCTTTTGTTTTTGCAAAAAAAGGACTTTATCTAAGTATTTATTTACAGTAAGAAAATTAAATATAATAGAGCAATAAATGAAATTGAATTGCCTTTAATATTTGACACCTTGGGCATTTTATTAAGATACTTATATACACATATACATACATATACCTGACCTCAATAATAAGCAATTAGTAGTTCATAACAAAAAAAAACCAAAATTAAGCTGCAGAAGATCGTTAAAGAATAAACCATAATTAAAACATTTTTAATTTACTGACTTGCTGTGGCAGAAATAAAACCATAATGAAGAAAATATTGCAAAATATTTACTTTCAACAATTAAAAGTGATTTTGACCACAAAAAAAAATATTAAGTCCTTGAATAATAATCTTTTGAATCATTTAGAAATTAAAAATTTTTTCATTGATTATATAAACTTAATCTTAACAAGCAAGTGCAAATTAGAATATTTAAAATTTTATGAGTTTATTATACAAGAGTCCTTTGGTGTTCATTGCCATCTAAAGGTATAGGTGGCTTAGCATAATAACCAAATCAATTCAATTACTCACCGTTTTTGCCGCAAACACGATAACATTTCTTCATTGTCATCGTTAAGCGGACAATTAAGGCCATGAGCAATTTGCATTGTCAGCTGTAGCGAATGATTTGTAGCAGCCCAATCAGACATGGCAGAGCCGGACATCAAAATGGCACGATGAAATAAACCTTCATAGAAATGAAATGAGAATAAAAAATGAATATAAGGTTAAATAAAAATAGAAGTTAAAGGTAAAAATAAGTTAAACCAAATTTACATATAGTCACAGAAAATGCAAGACGCCCTATCTGACAATTATTTTAAAATTGGCTCTTTATTATTTAAAGCGTTAAAATATGTACGTCATTTCTCAAAATTCTTTTATTCCAGCAGAAATCAATTTGTTGATCCTTTCTTACCAACGTAAATTGCAAAAATTTGTGTAAATTGTAAATATATTTTTCATTTTAACAAAAACGCGTGCCTCTTCTAAAAATTTTTTAAATGTTAGATAGGGCGTTTTGCATTTTCTGTGACGATATAAAGTGTAAATAGATAAAAGAACTTTAAACTGAACGCAAAAGTAGATTACCCCTGCTATCACCTTTACTAAAAGAGAAGAAAAAAAATTTTATAAATCTGTTACAAAAAAAAAAAAAAAAAAACAAATGATCGAAAAGCAAAGAACTGCAGTATTTTAATACTTTTCAGCATTTTTTGTTAAGGAAAAACAAATATATTTTACATAATAAAGATATTTCTTATATAAATGTGAAAATAGCCTATGGGGAAGAGTGGTGGTCTTAAATTACTGGCGTAAGTGGTTCCTTAGGCTAGAGACTAGCCGATGCTCTAAAATTTTACATAAAAAGAAAATGAAAAGAACCTGATAAAGGATTAAAAGTGAGTCCTTTGCATTAGTTGCTTAAGTCCTATTATAGCTACCTTAGATATACATGGCTATGCATGTGTATATGTATTAACAGCTGTAGATTTATGTGAAGGGACCAGTAGTGCTATTCCTTTAACATCCAGTAAGGTGATTTGCGTCTTTTTAACACTATTCATGCTTTGTACCAGTCACAGGACGAGTACGTCGACCAATTATCACAAATTTTTCGCAGGAAAATTGTAAATATTATTGCTAATAACTTCAAAGGTAGGTCGGTGTCATTTTTTTAAGCTCCACAAATGACAACAGAGAGGTTGTAAGGGCATTTATCCTAATTTTTTCAAATTTTGTATGGCGGTGGATAAACTAATTGGGGTCGGTCGTACACTTTATTGCGTTCAGGCCGACTCTGAAGAAGTTGTGGGCATTTTCATATCATTTTTGTAAATTTTGTATGGCAACCCTCTTTGGGCGTGGAGAAAGGGTGTAAGTATGTTCTAAGAATATGTTTGGGAGGGCAAACTTATGGGGGTCGGTCGTACACATTATTGCTCTAAGGCCAACTCTGAAAAAGTTGTGGGCATTTGCATATCATTTCTGCAAATTTTCTATGGCAACCCCCTTAGATCGTGGAGATAGGAGGTAAGTATGCTCTACGAATACGTTTGGGAGGAAAAAATAATGGGGGTCTGTAATACATTTTTTTCCTCTACGGGTGACTCCGGGGAAGTTGTAGCGGTTTTTACCTTATTTTTTATAATTTTGTATGGCAACCATGTCAGGGTCTGGAGATAGAGAGTAAGTATGCTCCACAAAAATGTTTGGATGGCTAAAATAATTCGGGTCTGTCTTACATTTTACCTTTGAAGGAGAACCCTGGAAGCCTTGGGAGCGGTTTTAAAAATGTTTAAAAATTTTTGTATGGCAACCCTGTTATATATATGAACACTAATACTAATAAAGTTTTTGTTTTGGGTGTTTTTTTGTTGTTTTTGATTATTAATACATGCATAAGTGTGTTGTTTGTTGTTGTTGTAGACTGAAAAAAAGGAGGTAGTGTTGGTTTTTGCTTATATCTCGGTTATTTATCGGGCGATTTTGCTGAATTTCAATACCGATTTTCTCGCGACTATCTCGAACTTCAAAAAGTTGATTTTAACCCTAACGCGGACAGACGGACATGTTCAAATCGGCTTCCCTATCAATAAGGATCCAGAATATATATACTTTGTGGGGTCTCAAATGGATAATAAAGAAATTATAAATGGAATGACTAACTTATATATACCCTTATCACTTATGTGAAGGGTATAAAAAGGCCAAACATAGAAGGAATTATTTTATAGAAATAAAATCTGACCACATTCTCTAGAATTAAATCTCTAATAATTTGTGTCCTTTTCATATGTCGTTAAAAGAAAAATAAACGTAAGGAATGGGAAAAGCTAGACAGCTCAATAAAATATTTTAAGGCTTAACGGGGTTTTGATTCCGAGCAGGCGAAATATTTTTCAAAAAAAATTCAACAGTAATTAATAAAAACAAATCCTTTCTTAAGTTAGCAGTCACCTTTTACTTATTTGGAAAATGTAATGAGACCCAAAATAGTGGTAGCCCTAAGGATTTGCGTTCTTCTCATATATCCTTAAAACGAAAATTGACGTAAGGGAAATAAATAAAACTAATAGTTTAGAGAAACTTTTAACAGACTTTGTCCATGACCCATGATCTAACTGGCTTACAACCCAGCCCAGTATACCATGCCCATCCCCTTCTCGCCAATTTATAAGCAACCTCATAACCAGCAACGTCTCAATAACCCGGCAACCTCCAGAGCCTCACCTTGCCAATTGCAAGGGTCATCCTGAGGGCCTGTCTACAGTCGTTCATAATCATAGTCAGACCTTGAGCGCGGCCTGACTCTCGTAAAAGATTGTCACGTCCTCTTAATCTTCCGCATCTTCACTTATTGTCCTCATAATTTCCAGAGACTCACCATTAAAACGCTGAAACGTCCAGAGGTGCCCACGTCCATCTTCCTTAAACAGCTTCTCAGATTTCTTACATGCCTTTCTGCCCGAGAGCACCACCAAAGTCAAGTTTTGGGACTATATAGTCAGCCAAAACATGCCTTATTCACTAAGCCAAAACAAGCTCCTTGCTGTCATTCCAGACTAAAATTTTCAATAAAAAAAATATGCAAGCTAATATCAAGGACTCCTTGTAGTGTACTGCCTATGGTTTCTGTAATACCTACTACAACACATATCTGCACCTTTTGCAAGAGGTTCCTTATGTTGTTCTTTCCCAAGGCTCCCCTCCATAAAATTTTAACGTACGTGATAACTGGATTTATGAATTAGGTTTCCCAGTTCCGTTTGCAAACCGCATTTTTAACCTTTGCAGTTTGTGCAGGTATAATAGGCGTTCGGATCCTTTCTGACCTCTTAATTAAGGTTTCACCAAATACGGATTTGCTGGCCCTATTATCGAGAATATTTAAATAGCTTTTTCCAATTTTACTAATTCTTTTTTAATACCGGATACTAAGGATAATTTCAGCTTAATTTTTCAAGACAGCCTTCGTTGCAGCAACAGTCTTTTTACAGCTTTAGTCAAATACTTAAAGCATTTTAACGCAATAAAAACGTCCAAGAGCATAAGTGAGACGGTGTTGTATTTCTAAAATATGCTTAATGTGGCCTGTTTAAGTCTTATTGACGTATAACTATTCCTCGAGATGTTAAAAACTTTTTGACCTACCAGTTTTCTGAATAAGGACACAAATTACTTGGTTGCTCAAATGTATGCTAATAAAAATTGTGTTACGTATCTAATAGGTGGAAAAGCATAATCTTTTTCTTTTCCCCATCTAAGAGCTACATGTGTAACAAAACGTTCCCTCGGGTTCTTTTTTAGTTCCGCTTAAAAGGACTGTCGCTTCTGTTAAATGTTTAAAAACAAAATAATAAAATTTTAAGGTTAAGTTTTTTATTTAAAATATTTCGTTTGATTGCAAATATCCTTCATTTAAATTACGAAAATTTTTTTATCAACTTGTAGCTCATTTATAAAATTCTATTTTGTTTTATCACATTTGAACTTTATTTATTGATTTAATATTCTCTGCACAAAAATGAAAGCAAAAGTTCATTTATTTTTTCTGTGCGAATTAGATAATTTTCATCGTTTCTTAATAATTTTTGGTACGAAACGTAAGAAATATTTTTTTCCATTTAAACATATATCCTACTCCTACTGTCATATTCCCAGTTTCTGCCAAAAGAAAGGAAAAGATTACAGTCAACTAATTTTTAATAAATTGTTTAGCAATTAGTCAAAAAGTTTTCCAGACAGCAAAGATTAAAAGTTACGCGAATTAAGTTTGTTTGTAATTATTATTAAATGGCGAATTGATGGGGGATTATATCAAGAAAATATCGAGAAAATATTAACTTTTAAAAAACTTTATTAATAAAGAATAAATACAAAACTAACTGTTAAGTATAAAAAATGTGTTTTAAATTTCAAAAATATTTTTTCTTTAAAAGACACATAAAAAAATAGTTTGTGTGTCAAAATAAAAATTTTATAAAATTTTCTCGTTGTATTTAAACTTTAAACAATTTTATAAATAATTAAAATTCTTTCTTAAATGCCACCTCCAACAAATGACAACATTAGTAATTACACAACTTTACTATTTTACAGTTTGTCTACAAATTTATAAAAATATTATTATACCTGAAGCTACAGGTGACACCATAAGATAATTTATACATGCAGCACCAGTTGTATGACCCATTAATGTTACACTTTCCTTGTCACCACCAAACGAATGAATATTTTCCTTTATCCAATGCAAAGCAGCTATTTGATCTAGTAAGCCAAAATTTGCTACTGTATTCTCATTAATACTAGGTCTCATGAAACCTACAGCAAACAGATAAAAAGCAAAAAGTAAATAAAATAATTACAATCCTTGTAGACAATGACATTAAAAGTTGTACAAATGTTAAACAGTGTGACTGTCACTTTACTTACCTAAAATACCTAAACGATAATTTACTGTAACAACTATAACTTCACCGTAGCTGGCCAGAACAGAGCCATCGTATGCATTTCCGCTATTCCATTCAAACGATTCACCATGTATGTAGACAACAACAGGATATAAAGGTTTTTGCATAAAACTATTCTCCTCTCGACTTGTTGAGGCAAATGCAAATGCTGCACCACCCGCATCACTTAAAGTATCATCGTTTCTACTTGGCACATATACATTTAAATACAAACAATCCTCATTTTCCGTTTTAAGATAAGGCAGTAAACGTGTCAAATGCTTATAACGGCCTTTGGACATTTTTTCTGTACCCTGCAAAGAAATATCCGGTAGTTTTTGTGGGCACACGGGTGGTAGGTGGTGAGCCATTTTTAAGCCTTGCCAAGGTAAGGCAGCACCTAGAAAATTAAAAGAGAATTTTAAAATTAAGGAAAATCATGAAAAATGGTGATAAAGGATTGTAAAAAAAATAACACAGGATAAAACGAAGAACAAATTTCTTAATTTAGAAATAATTTATTAATAAGATAAAAAAAAAAAATATTTATTTTGTATTAAAATTAGATATTAAGAAAATTTTTGGTACAAAAAGGGATAAAACACTTTCTTTAAAATCAAATAAAAAATAATAGTTTTAAAAATAAAAACAAATTTTAGGTTTTAAAATAATAATAATAACACCATTATCATAAATTCATTTTAATTTTTGAATAAAAACCTCAAAGTTATTGCTTTATTATACCCTTCACATAAGTGATAAGGGTATATATAAGTTTGTCATTCCGTTTGTAATTTCTTTATTATCCATTTGGGACCCCATAAAGTATATATATTCTGGATCCTTATAGATAAGGGAACCAATTAAGCGTTGTTTGTTTGTCCGTGTTATGGTTGAAATCAACTTTCTGAAGCCCCTTGATATCGCATAGACCCGAATGTGGTATTAAACTGTCACAGATAGTCGCGAGATAAAGCGGTATTGAAATTCAGCAAAATCGCCCGATAAATGACTGAGATATAAGCAAAAAACCACGACTACCTCGGTTTTTTGAGTCTACAACAACAACAAAGAACATACTTTTACATGTAATAATAGAAAAACAACAAAAAAAGAAAAAAACAGAATCAAGCAAAACAAAAATTTTATTAGTATTAGTGTTCATACATATAACAGCGTTGCCATACAAAGCTTAATTTAAACATTTTTAAAATCGCTCCTACGGCTTCCAGGGTTCTCCTACAAAGGTAAAATATAAGACCGACCCGAATTATTTTATCCATCCAAACATTTTTGTTTAACATACTTACTTTCTATCTCCAGCTCCTGACATGGTTGCCATACAAAATTTTAAAAAATAAGGTAAAAACGGCTACAACTTCCCCGGAGTCGCCCGTTGAGGAAAAAAATGTATCACAGACCCCCATTATTTTTTCCTCCCAAACGTATTCCGAGAGCATACTTTCCTCCTATCTCAACGCCCTAAAGGGGTTGCCATACAAAATTTACAAAAATTATATAAAAATGCCCACAACTTCTTTAGAGTTGGCCTTACAGCAATAAAGTGTACGACCGACCCCTACTAGTTTGCCCTTCCAAACGTATTCCGAGAGCATACTTTCCTCCTATCTCAACCCCCTTAAGGGGTTGCCATACAAAATTTACAAAAATTATATAAAAATGCCCACAACTTCTTTAGAGTTGGCCTTACAGCAATAAAGTGTACGACCGACCCCTACTAGTTTGCCCTTCCAAACATATTCCTAAAATATACTTACCCTCTATCTCCACGCCCTAAGGGGGTTGCCATACAAAATTTACAAGAAATGATATGAAAATGCCCACAACTTCCTCAGAGTTGGCTGTAGAGCAATAAAGTGTACGACCGACCCCCATTAGTTTTCCCTCCAAAACATATTCCTAGAATATACTTACCCCCTATCTCCACTCTCTATTTCTGCAAAAAAATCTAGGTCTGATACTTATTTCTGCTCAAAAAAATAAAAATCAGAAAATCTTTTTCTGCGAAAAAAAAAAAACAGGAAATGATAATATCTTCTCAAAAAAAAATAATACAATTATAAGAGTAACAAAAACATAAATAGAAATAAAAAATGATTCTGATCAAAATTAAGAAATTATACGCAAAATCTGATTTTTTTTTGCAAACAAAAAAAGTATATAAATAAGATTTTTTATAATTAAAAATATTTCTGTTAAAAAAATCAGTAAAAAAAATGTTTATTTCTGCCAAATAAAAATAATAGAGTTTTCTGCAAAAACTGAAATCAGAAAATACGATATATGTATGTATTTAATACTTCAAAAGATATAAAAACAGTTACTTGTTTTGCAAGAAAAAAATATATAAATAAAATTCAAAAATAATAATTACTTCTCTTAAAAAATTTTCTCAAAAAATAATAAATTTCTAAGCAAAAATAATATAAAAAATTAGAAATTAAGTATTTATGCTAAAAAATAAACAGATTAAAAAATAAAACTAAAAAGAAACTATTTTTTCTGATCAAAAATTAAGAGAAAATTATAAAGATTTCTGCTCAAAACGTAAAATTAAAAAAAAAAATATATAAAATTTCGCCAAAAAAATAAAAAAGAAATAATTATTTTTGCAAAATTATGTACAAAAATCAGAAAATAAAAATTATTTCTGGTCCACAAACAATATCAGAAAATACAATTTTTCTTTTCAAAAAATCTCCTGTGGACTTATTCATCTAAAACGTTGTGTTCCCATAACCACTTTTAACCATTTTTTTCCTATGAAGGTGCCCATATTTAAATTGGAAGACATTATAATGTAAATATAAGTAAAATTATACTGTTAAAATAATTATGAAAATTATTTTTGAGTTCAAAAAAAGAAGCAATAAAGTTTTTTGTAACTGAACTAAATTTGCTTAAGGTTGTAATATTTAAGAAACAATTTTTCTATTAATAAAAATACTTTCATTTACTTTTATAAAAATTTAAGCTTTTCTTATAAAACTGTTTCTATGAAGATAAAGCTTTCTAAGTAAACAAAACTATATAAGTCATTACAGTTAAAATCTAAATTATTAGATTTTCTAATTAGTTATTTCACAAGAACTCTTTAAATGTTTTATATATTGCTTTTTTATATGATGAATTTTCTTTATATATTTTTTGCGTCAAAATGGCACCTACCAGTTGGTCCATGCATGCAAAATATAAAATTTATTTATTGTAATAAATTAGTAAAATTACAGTCGTATAAATCTTAATAAACATTTAAGTATTGCGTTAACTAGTCAATGGTTTAAGTGCTTCATCATTTAACTTTTTTTATGATTTTTTTTTATTTGTTTACGTCTCAAAAATAAGGAAAATACAAAAACATCCCTTAGATACTGATGTTTTTCTAGACTAAATTTTCCAATATAACATTTTTACAAATTCTAAATGAAATTTTTTTGTTCTCATAAATTTACTTTCGTCACTAGTTGCTACTCGCTTTATTGATGTTGTTTTAGTTTTTAGCAAAACTTTCATTTTCTTTGCTTTTCCTTCCCTTTAAATTTATTTTATTGTCTCATTGGCTTTTAGACCTCATAAGCAAGAGGGAATATCTATCTTTAAAGTTTCAAGATAATATATGTTTTTGTATTAGCTTCATTATTTTGGTATTTTGTTATTTCATTATTTCTTTCATCAGTCAGCTGTAGATGTATGTTAGTTATATTGTAGTTAGTTTTTGATGAGTAAATTTTTTTTCTGGTTTTCATTAAGCTTTAAGTTTTTATTATACTCGATCTAGACTTTTGGTCACCCAAACGCATGTAAAAGTTTAGCTGCCTGGCGTCGAATGTTATCTTAAATAATAACCCAATAAGCAAGTTAGCTTCATAAATGGAAAGCTAAAAATAAATGGAGACATGCTCTACTTTAAAAAAAAAAGAAAGAGTGCTGATGAGAGTTTGTAACTGATATTTAAAATGCATTACACTCGGCTAATATCGAAATTATTTAATTTAAAAAAAAAATCTCCTCTTGACCATTACAATTTCAATAATGAAATTTTAAGCCGAATAAATAGAAACTATTTGAAAGATTAAAAAAAATTTCAAAAAAAATAATTATAAAACGAGTTAAAAACACATGCAACAATTTTCAAAATTAATAGAAAATTATCAAAAGTTAATCGAATAAAAGGATGATAAAATAAAATTTTATAAATTAAGTGTCGTCCGATGGATGGCTAAATAAAATATAAAAAAATTAGTGCTATATTCGCTTTTGCCGATCTATATATATTCTTCGAAACGTGCAGGGGGTTTTACCCTATTTTTTTTAAATGTTGTATAGGAACCCCCTTTAGAAGGTGGGGATAGGAGGTGAGTATGTTTTAGGAAATGTTTGCAAAGAAAAATGAGTTGTGATCATTCCTACATTTTACCTATCCACGTGCACCCTGGAAGATGTAGGGGGGATTTATTACAATTTCGTAAGTTTTGTATGGGAGTCCCCTTAGATGGTGGTGATAGGGTGTAAGTATGTTCAAGTAATATGTTTGGAAGGGGAAACTAATGGGAAAGCTATGGGCGTATTTACATCAATGTTATGCATTTTGTATGGCAACCCCTTAGGTCATGGAGATTGGTGGTTTATGTTCTAGAAATACCTTTGGGAGGGGAAACGAATGGATTCTGTGATACATTTTATTCCACTAAGTACGACTCCGGTGAAGTTATAGGTGTTTTTACCCAATTTTTTGGACATTTTGTTTGGTAAAGTTTTTAGGAGCTGAAGATAAAGAGTAAGTACGTACCACAAAGGAAAAAATTAATTGGGGTCGGTCTTACATATAATTTTTGTAGGAGCACCCTGGGAGATGAGGCAGCGATTTAAAAAATTAAAAAAAAATTTACTTTGTGTGACAACCCTGCTCGGGGGCAGAGATGCGGTTTAAGTATGTTTCACAAAAATGTTTTGCAAAAAAAAAAACAATGGAAGTCGTTCCTACATTGCAGCCGTGTACGAACAACTCTGGGCCAATTGTAGAGGTGTTTATGTAAAAATTTTAGAGAAATACAGAAGGGCAGTCGTGGTTGCTCGCTTATATCTCTGTTAGTTATCAAGCGGTTTTGCTGAATTTTAATAGCAAATTTTTCACAGGAATACCTGATATTTTTATACAGGTCCAAGAAATATCAACGGGTTTTAGAAACTTGATTTTAAAAGGTTAACGGACAGACGGAACTAGCGAAATACTCTTTCATATCCATAAGGATCAATTAAATGGATGTTAACAAAATATTCAATAAAACTACTAATGTGAAGGGTATAATATCATAATAAAGACGTAAACCTTAGAAATAAATAGTGATAAATGCAAGTAGAATGAAAAGAAGGAACATAAAGTTGTATGTGGATATAGTTCGGTCTAAGCAATACAGAATATGAATATAATTCCAGTGTTAAAGTTCTAGTTAAAGTTTGTTTATATAGGATTAACTAACAGTAGTGCTGAATAATAAGAATGCTGACGATAAATCGTAACTGATTTCAAAAATTCTTTACACTCGGTTTATATCGAAATTAGCTAAATTTTATAAAAAATTTCCTTTCTTAGCTATCACGAATTTAAAGCCGAATTAATAAAAATTATTATTAAGTCCTAAACTTTAAAAATTTTTCTTTTATATAAAATTTTAAAGGAAAAAATGTTTATTGGGTTATTGTTTAACAATAAATGTTCCTTGTTTTGAAGATTTTTTTTCAAAATGGAACAAAATAATTTCACTTTTGATTAAAGCCAAACCACTCGTTTAACATTCACTCTCTAACATGCATGCTTGTACATATGTTTGTACATGAAAAATATACATATTTGCCTTTTTATATGTATGATGGGAATATACTTTTGTATGTGTAAACGTAGTTGTGTTTATTTACATACATATGTTTATGTGCACTGTATGTATTTATACACACACCACTTACGTGAGAGAGGTATTGTAC
Source organism: Melanophora roralis (assembly GCA_963583895.1). NCBI lineage: Eukaryota > Metazoa > Arthropoda > Insecta > Diptera > Rhinophoridae > Melanophora > Melanophora roralis. Next base: position 115,461,070 of record OY757187.1, on the reverse strand, counting down.
GTTTGTGCAGATGATTGTGACGCACAACACTAATTAATGGTCTGAGACCCACCTTCAAGAATACCGATCAACTCAGAATCAGTTCTTGAGTCGGCTTAAGTATGTCCATCCATTCGTTTGTCTGGATGTCTATGTATTTTTATGATCAAAGTACCGGTCGCAGCCTTGTAGACATTTTGATAAAATTTTGCACAGATAAATGTTTAGGCAGTTGCACAAAGCTTGGTGCTTGTGGTGATGATCCGTCAATTTTTTGATATAACCCCTATACAAAAGTGATGTAGGGAGGGTATAATATGGTCGAACTTGACCGACTGTAACATTCTTTTTGTTTTTTTGTTTTTTTTTTAACTTGAATAAGTAAATATAAGTATAACCTCACATAAAGCTTGCATATAGAAAAATCTTTCATCTAAAATTGTATAGTTAAACAAGCAATTTACATATGTACATAAGTACTAATACAATTGTATATCTGCCACATAGTTTTGCATATATTTTCTTCAAATCTCAGTTGCAAAGATTCGTACAACAACATGATAAGATATCTATTTGTATGCTTGCATGCAAAACCTCGAGTCAATAGAATGGGTCACAGGTTTGAACTTTTTTGTGGTGCAAGGAGTGCTTAAATGCAAATATTAGATGTTTCAATTGAAAACAAAAAAAGTTATGAGGTCTAAATGTCAAATATGAAAACAAGTTAACAATTTTTTACATGCACACACAAAAAAGAAAAAAAAATTAATTTCCGGGTAATATGAGAATAAAATTTTTTGATTAAAATTATTTAAAAAGTACTTTTTGTCCTAAAAGTCGACTTCAGACCTTATTTTTGGACAAAATTTTTTAACTTGATATACCTAGACTCCTCATAGAATGCAAAAACTACCATATAAATATATAAAAAAGTGCTGTTTGTCCAGTTAGTTGGCTTTAGACCTAAATATGGGCCATTAGTTCTGAAAAATCTCAAAAAAAAAAGAACACATATTTAATAGTTGACTAAAACCAACAAATATGCAAAGAGTTGTTTTTGTCCAGGTAATTGGCCTTTCCTCCTTCATCTTTGTCAAAAGCCCTTAATTACATATTTATGCAGAAGGGTTAATTTGAAAACATAATCTTGCTTTGTAGTCCTTTAATTCTTATTTCTAGTCTTAAAATCGAGGAAGTACAAAAATGCAGAAAAGTACTAAAAATTTTAAAAAATTCTTTATATACATGTTTCATATATGTAGCGTGATAGTCTCGAAAACTGCAAAACAGACTTTTATCTGGATTTCAATTTTGTCCATTGTCTTTTATTAAATAACTCATCGTGTCAGAAAAAGTACCAAAAATATGAAAATTTTTTTTTTTACCTGAGTCAATATTCCTAATTTCATATTTTTAAATTTTTAATCTAAAAAAATGCAAGTCTGCCTAAACAAATGTGGATAAAGTACTTTTTGCCAAAAAAAGCCTGTCAAATGTGATATACTTTGCCGCCATCCGTATCGGCTAGAATTTGAGTAAATATATTATTAAATATTTTATAACTTTTTTTTTACTTTTTATGGCCCAAAAATTTATTATTTATTAACTTTTGCATAATACGAGTAAACTGTGATATGAAGTTTTTATGAAAAGGAGCAACAAGTTACAATTTCCAGTTAACAACAATTTATGATGAATTTTATATTTGTTTTTTTAGAAAAAAATATCAGGTATATTTTTTGGCAACATTTTGTTGTTAAAATTCAGCAAGATCGCCCGATAACTGACAGAAATATTAGCCAGCAACCATGACTACCTCTATTTATTTCTCTAAATTTTTTACATAAAATCTCTACAACTGCCCCGGAGTTGTCCCTACACCGGTGCAATATAAGACCAACTTCCACTAATTTTTTATCAAAAACATTTTTGTGGAACATGCTTACACCCTTTCTCCACCCCCTTAAAGGATAGCCATGCTTATTTTAATAAAAAAAAATTTTTTTATCGCTCCCACAGCTCCCGGGGTACTCCTACACTGGCCAACAGTAAGACCAACCCCAAATAATTATTCTTTCCAAACATATTTGTGTAACATACTTACTCCCCATCTCCAGCTCAAAATTTAAGAAAATCAAAATAAAAAGCCCCAGAGCTTCCCCGGAGTCGCCCTTAGAGGAGTAAAATGTATGACAAGCTCCTTTTAGTTTTCCATCCCAAACATATTCCTAGAGCATACTTATCCCATACCCCATCACCTAGGGGGATTGTAATACAAAATTTAAAAAAATGTAAGAACGCCCATAACTTCCCCATCGTAGGTTTAAGATAAAAAAAGTGTTCGACCGACTCCTACTAGTTTTCCCTTCTAAATATTTTTCTCAAATATACTTACATATCTGCTATCCCCAAGCCCCTAGGGTAGTTGCCTTACAAAATTAAAAAAAAATTGGGTGACAACTCTAACACGTTTTGAAGGGTATATAAGATTCGGCACGGGCGAATAGAGTGCTCTTACATGTTTTTTAAAAAAAAATTTATATATTTTTTATTTTTAATTTTTTGCCAAGAAACAATTATTTCAAAATTTTTTGTTGACAGAAATAATTTTTACATTTTTGTTTAATATAAAAATTTTAAAATAAGTTATAATAAATCGTAAAAAAAATTTTAATAATTTTTTGACAAAAATAAAAATTTCATAATAGTTATAATTTTTTTAAGGAAGTTGTTAAAATCAAATAAATAAATTAATAATATATTGTAGCTTTTTAAAACTATTTTTCTGCTCCTGATTATCAAGGTCTCTGGTTTGATCTGTGTTACCACATCACGCAAATAATCGATTATTCTATACGCCCTTACATGGATAAAATAATATAATTCTATAATTAAAACAAAAAAAAAAAACGTTAAATTTAACCGAAAAAAATAATACAAAATACGCTTTTTAGTATAATATTTTTGCCAAATGAAATTTAACTTCATACATCCAGCAATACAGAAACAATCTTACAGATTTAAAATATTCATTAAAAAATGTTATTTTGTTTATAAAATATACTTATTATCCATATAATAAATTGTAAATAAAGAATTAAAATAATAAATAAAAAAGAGATCCATCCACATTAATTTATGTTTGACTGCCTTTCTCATAAAATTATAAAGCACCTACATGTTTGCCCAAAGTTTCGCGAAACCGCAGCAATGAATTTAATTACATTTCTTTGTGCTTTTCATTATTTATTAAAAAAATATTTGGTAAACCCATATAAGTTAAAAATAAAAATTTTAAAAAAAGGGAAAAACTAAAAATTCGCTGTTTCTGCTTATATTTTGTTTTATTGTTTAAAACATTTGTTTGTTGTGGTCTTTAGTTTAGCATTTAGTTTTACAAAACCTTATAGAAATAGAAAATGAACTTGAACATTTGCATGGCTGCAAATATTCTTAGAAACAATTACTTTGTTTTCAAAACAAGTTTAAGTGTATGTATTTATTTGCAAAGTGCAAACGATAGTTACAAGCTGTGTCCGTATAGAGTTGAATGAAAATTTGTATATGGTTAAAACTTGGGTTTGGTTAAAATCTTATAAAATTTCTTGAAAACTTTGTAATTTTGAGAAAAATTTTATGAAATTTATTAAATTTATTCTAACGGCTATAAACGTATTTAATTATAAGATCAAAGAGCGGTGCTTTTTGGATTAAGTACGAGCGGAAAAAATTTTGTGTTCGTTTTATGAACATAAAATTGTGAAACTGTTTATTATTGATGAAAGAAACAATTAAAACCAGTTAACAAAAATTTTGATATACATATATAAGGTGTTCATTCCGTTTGTAACTTCCTTAATGTCTATCTTTGACCCCATAAAAAATATATTTTTTTGGTCCTTATAGATAGAAAAGTCGATTTAGCGATAACCGCGTGTTCATTAGTCCGCCCACCCATCTATCCGAGTTATGGTTGAAATCGACTTTTTGAAGTTCCCAATGCCGTAGGGAGCGATTATCAAAAATATCTGCGAAAAAATCGCCATTAAAACACAAAAAAAAATGGTTGACAACTGACTGAGATATAAGCCAAAAAATAAGGCCTCTGCTTATTTCTCCAAAATTTTTACATAAAAACCTCTACAATTGCCCTGGAATTTCCCCTACATAGGTGCAATCTAAGGCAAAGTCCTCATAACTTTTCCTCACAACTATTTGCGGAACAAACTTATATCCTATCTCCACCCTATAACAGGGTTTTCATACAAAGTTATTTTTTTTAAATCGCTCCCACAGCTTCCACTGTGCTCTTATAAAGTTAAAAATTATGACCCGACTTAATTTTTGCTCTTAAACAAACAGAATTTAAAGACTATGGTAAAACCCCTACAACTTCCCCGGAGTAGCCCTTAGAGGAATAAAATATATCACAGCCCCCATTGATTTTTCGCTTCCAAACATATTCCTAAAACATACTTGCCCCCTAACTCCATCATCTAAAGGGGGGTGGCCAAACAAAACATGCAAAATAAAGTAAAAATGGCCATAGCTTCCCCAGAAGCACCCTAAGGGAAATATAATGAATGACCTATTCCCGTTAGGTTCCACTCTCAAACATATTCCTATACACAAAAAATTATCTAAGAAAACTTTACTTAAATCAAGCCATAGCGGTGTCAAAAGTACGGTGAGTATGGTTTTTCTTAAATCAAGTACGAAATTTCTTACTCCAAGTAAAATTTTTCAAGTACGAATTTCTTACTTTTAGCCACAATTAAGCCAAAAAAGGATTGATTTAAGTTCGGAGCCGTACTTGATGTAGGCGTGAATGAAAAAAATTGATTTAAGCCGTAAACTGGATTAATTCAAAAATAATATGTCATTTTTTTGACTTATGGAGCTTTATTAAAGAAGAAGAATTTTATATTTTATTTTTATTTTATAATTTATAATTAATTTATAATGTAAAAATTTCATTTTTTGTACTTACCGAAGCTGAGATTTGAACCAGGGATTTCTGCACAGCAGTACAAGCGCGTTACCTCTAGGCCACCGAGACACTTTGTTTTCAAATGTAAAATAATATATTAAAACAACAACCTTTCTTCTGCTTGATTTGTTGAAGCAATCCGAATAGGCTTGATTTAAGAAAATGTAAGTAAGAATCGTACTTAAAAAGATTTTGGATTAATTCAAGAATAAAATTCTTGATTTTAGAAAGCGAGTTTTCTTTCTGTGTAGAACATTCTTACCCCTATCTCTATTACCTAAGGGGCTCCCATACAAAGCTATGACAATTGTAATAAATCCCCCCCTACACTTTCCAGAGTGTCGGTGGATGGCTCAAATGTAGGACTGGTCCCAACTCATTTTTCCTTGCAAACGTTTTCCTAGAACATACATACCCCCTATCTCCACTCTTTAAGAGGGCTTTCATATAAAATTTGAAAAAATTGAGGGAAAACCCCCTAGACGTTGTAAAGGAAATTATAGATTCGGCACGGCCGAACTTAGCGCTCTTACTGTTTTTAAAAAAAAAATTACAGTTATGAAAAAATCAATATAGACGTTGAATTTTAAAAGAAATTAAAAAAGATTTTAAAAATATTTAACATTGTACTTTCTTTAACAGTAAACGAGATTGTTTGCCTTTTTTTTAAACCAAAATAGCAAAGTCCTCTTAAAAAGCTTAAAAAAAATACCAGAAAACTACAAGTGTTTTTTATCTTAATCCTTGTTTTAATTTTCACCCTTCTTATTAATTTTCACCTTTTTCTTAAACAAATATTCTACATTACACTTCACAACATTTTAATTTTAAAATGAACAAAAACAAAAGAACAACATGCTAAAGGCACATCCTATTTTAATATAAATTAATTTAAACTAAACGCAGAAGTTGCTAAACTGTTTAACACTAATACACAGCCGATACCCTTATTTGTATTTAATTTAATTTTTAAAATATTTTTAAAGACTTACAAAATTCTTTCTTTAACTAAAGTCAGTTATTTTAACTTTATCCTTTAATTTTAGGAATTCTTTTACCTAAATAACTGAGAAGGTTCTTTTAACACATACATATATAATTAATTTAAATTACTTTTGAGTAAAGTTTTTCTTTTTTTTATTTTAATTACTATCTACACTTCATTTAATTATAACATCAGGGAAACATTTTTGTTCGGCATCTAGAAATCAAGAAGCAAAATAATCAAAAGCAGTAGACAACAACTTTAATTTAGTCATTAGAATGCATGCAATGTACTTATATTGAGTAAAAGTGTTAAAATACAAACAAACCAAAACTTTATACAAACTAAATACATTCCTACATATACACACATACAAGCGCAAACATACATATTTACAGACGAACATTCCGTTACCCTAATATAAAAAGGCCCTAACCCGTATTTCGTAGGTCGATATTTTTTACTAATTATGATACAGTAGACTCGCGTTTTTTCTTCCAGGAGCATTTTTTTTCTTGAGATAATACGTTTGCTCTGTCAGGTAACAACTTCCAAAATAATGCGGATGTCTTTTTTTATTATAAAAAGAGTTTTGATAACCGACAAATGTAGAACAAAACAACGTCTTTTATGTTCAATGCATTTAAAATTTGTTCACGTTATAGGGCTTTCTCGCCGTGTTCACGCTACAGAGTAGTTAGTGTAAAAAAAATGATGCTCATGTTAGCCGGTGTTCACGTAAGGCGGTGTTTTTGTTACCGCGAGTCTACTGTATGTCATTAATCGAAATATACGAAAATCTAGACTTATAAAAAAATACAATGCAGGGCCTTTCTATATTAAGGTAACGATATATACATATTTTTCGTTTGTTTAATGAAGTATTTCTACAAATAGTTATAAGGAGCATGTTTAAATGTGTATCTATATTGTCTATGGATGTTTGTTTGCCTCTTCACGTATCTACAATAAGGCAGTAATTTTGTTTATACATATCTTGAGCCAGGTCGCCGCATTCGACTCGAATCGATTTTAAAAAATTCCTATTAGAAGTCCATTAGGATTTAGTTCGATCGAGTTAATTTCGATTCGAATCGACTGCGACGATTTGGCTCCTTATTTTTTTCAGAAAAATTAAGACCCATTCAATCCGTGGGATTTATACGGTAGTGGCTCGATTTACCTTAATTCAAAGAGGATTTAACGATTTTCCGTATATTAAAAACAGTAACATTCACATAGGTCTTCAAGTTGCACTGGTAAAATGAGAAATTTTTTAAGTACATTCGTATGTTGCAAAATGTAAGCATAAGTTAGATCACATGCAAAACATTTTACAACATGGAAAACAAAAGAGTTTGAAAGAGAAAGCCAGAAAAGACCACAGGAATATATATTTACTTTTGTTGGAGAACTAAGGTTAAGTCTCGCTCTTGGTAAACTTATATCGATTATCATATATAAGGGCGGACTACTTATTGTACACAAAAAGAAAAAATACTTTTTAAAATCCATATGTTTATTTCTGAATATATCGAAATCATACTTTAAATAATTATATATGCTGCGTGCTAAAGTTTTCTTAAATAAAGTCTATTCGAGATTAAAAACTAGGCAAAACAAGTAAGAGCTCTATATTCGGCTGTGCCAAATTTTATATAGCCTTTAGATTGGTCTTTTAATATACCCAGCCGAGTTATTTTGTACTGCAAATAATATAATAAAAAACCTTGTGCGAGTTTTAAAGCCCATAGAAAAAATAACAAAATTTTAACGTTCGTATGAATAATATTCGAAGTCGATAGCTGTAATAGTTTTCCAGAAGAAGCGTATCGAAAATTTCATAAAAATTGTTAATTTGTATGGGAGCTACCCCTTCTTCACCCCCCATCCAGAAATTTTTTTCTTTGAAACGTAAGTCTTGATATCCAAAAACTTTTTGTTGAATATTTGATATTGATATCTGTTATAGTTTCCGAGATATAGCGTATCGAAAATTTCATAAAAATCGTTAACTTGTATGAGAGCTTCCCCTTTTTGCCCCCCAATTACTTTTTGTAGAATATTTGATGTCGATAGCTGTTATAGTTTTCAAGATATAGCGCATAAAATATTTCATCAAATTTGTGCAATTGTAGGAAAAATACCACTTCCCCTGCTCTGATCTGAAAAAAAACTTTTCCATTATTTAGATCCCAACTTTAAGAGAGTCTGTGCCAAGTTTTGTGGCAAGAATGACTATAGCTACTGAGATTTAGAGGGATATATGCACGAAATTTGTCCTAACAAAAATGGGTTGTTTTGGGTTTTCGTTTATATCTCGGTCAATAGTGAACCGATTTTGCTGATTTTAAATAGTGATTGTAAGCGGGATATTTCTAATCGTTTGACACCATTAACTGGTCTGTATCTTTTTATTGGACTCCGGAAACTTGATTTCAACGGACGGACAGATGGACAGACGGGCATGGCTATATCAATTACCCTATTTATAAGGGTCCAGAATATATATACTTTATGGGGTAGCAAATGGATAATAAAGAAATTACAAACGGAATGACAAACTGATATATACCCTTATCACTATGTGAAGGGTATAATTAACGAAAAGCCCGTCAAATGCATAAGAAAAATTAATTAGGTATTTTAGGTGGCCATAATGTGCTAAATAAATACATAAACTGATAACCCGCGGTTGCCCATCTACGTAATATTTTAACTTTTGCATCAATAATTTTTCTTTAATTTCCTAAAAAAAACACACACATATAAATATATTATTATAAAGCTATGAAAGTATCATATTTTTATAATTATAAAAATCATAAAACGCAAATCTTTAATCGGTAAAATTTTAACCAAAACTGCTCTTTTCAAATATTGCTGTAAAATATTTAAAAAAGTAAAAACATTAAAAAAAAAAAACAACAGTGTGCATGTGTGTGTGTATACAACACTCAAACAGATGGTTACTTACGAAAAATGTGTTCAGTTGTGCTCTTTGCTTAAACTTAACGAGAAGTTTAGTTAAGTACATTAGGGATTATATGACTTAAACTGGCATAAGCTTGCATATTCCTAATATGGTTGAGCCTTAGGTACAATTGGGGATAGAGCTACGTAGCTTCGTAGGCATTAGTCGGGCCCACAAAATTCTTCGTGACTGATCTTTAAGCAATGATGTTAGAGCCCGCTAATGTTAAGGTGCCCGCTAGGACTTTGAGTTAATTTAAATTAGAGTAAAGTTTAAATTTTTTATATACTTTATAACCTTAAGCAATTTTTAATTTTTGGGTTAAAACAAAATCTACTGCCTGCAATTTAATTTGCTCATGGCAACACTTTTCTTTTTATTTGGTCTTTTTGTTTCTTTCCTAACACCATACTTCTTGCCTGTACATGTGAAATTTTTATAAATAGTTTTACGTGAAGAACTTTTTTTCTGGAGCATCTGCAAAGAATGCACAAAGGCAACACTTGACCTGATAAAATGAAGTTTTTGCAAAATAAAGGTGATAAAACCCAGACACAAACAAAAGTTTTACTGGAAATTGGTAAAGATACTTTTAGTTATAATTTTGTAACTTTAAGATAATAATTAATATTGTATAAAAAATAATAATATCTATGCTCTGGCTTTAAAAACAAAGTTGAAAAGCATTTGGTTTAAAAAAATATGAAACGACAAGCTTATTATCAACTTTAAAATACAAGGCCCTGAAGAGAAACGCTTAAGACAGAATAAAAATTTTCATCCCACAGTGCATAATTTGTGAGCAAAAATTCTTTTGAATAATTACCTTTGTCTTACATAATTAACTTTTACCCTTCACTACTATTTAAACAAACAAACATACATACCTGGTGGCATAAAACGGCGACTACCCACAGGAGCTTCTGCATAGGGTAGGCCAAGATATTGATCGACGGCACGTAAACCAGACGAGGGTTGAAAATTGCGTTTAATACCCATTAGGCGTCCCTGTTTGATAAAAATCTCTCGAGTATACTGTAATTTATCGGGTATAATATGGCGACGTTCTAAGGGTGTGGAATGAAATGAATTTATGTTTTCATGGTTTGTTGTTGTTGGTGTCTTTGTGGATATTGTTTTATTTAAGGCAGGTGCTGTCAAGTATGGCGTAGTTGTTGAGGTTGATTTTGTTGTTGTTGTTGTTGTTGTTTGCAATGTTGTAGTGCTTGGTTCCAACAATTCGCTCACTGCTCGCTTAACAGTCATTGCGGTTGAGGTTGCAACAAAGTCTTCATTAAACTGTGTCTGTTGCTTGAGTTGACTAATATTTGATTTAAGCAAATTTTGAAGATTTTCCTTAAAGTCATAAAATAAGGATTTAGATTTGTGGTTAATATTTTGGTTTAGGTTTTGTTGTTGCATGTTAGAAATATTTATTATTTCCTTTGATATTGATGCTTCATCAGAATTTGGCATAAGTCCCGGCTCCACGCCACCACTATCATTTAGTTTTTGTAGCGTTTCATCATGACGTTTTAGCAATATTTGCATAAATAATTTCATTGATGGGCCAGAAGTCATTGATGTTAATGTTGTTGGAGTTGTTGCTATTAGTTTTCTTTTTGCTGATGCTAACGCAGTTGCTTGTTTAAGAGTTTTTATTGCAGTTTTCTTTTGTCTAGCATTGATGGCTTTTGCAAAGACATTTTTCTTAAAATTCTTTTCTTGATTTTGATTTTCCTTTTCGCTTGCATCAATGTCATCCTCATGTATGTCAACAACGTCACCAATAACTTCTTTCGTTGTACCCTTGGAAAACCATTGATGTTGTTGTTGCTGTCGTCGTTTTATTAGTGCTGATGATGATAATGCAGATGTTTTATGTAGTTGCTGGAATCGTTGCGTTTGTTGAGGTTGTTGTAGTTGTTGTTTAACTACCACCGCATTTATACACTGTAATTGTTTGTGATGTATGCTAAGAACTGTCACCAAGAATATCCAAAATATTGTTAAATCTTTCATGGCTGTCGAAATTTGTTGTCTAAAGTGCCGCTGCTCTTTTTTTTAATTCTGTTTGTTCAACTATTTTAGTTTTTCTTTTTTACTTTAGTTAGCTTTGGTTTTTTATTAGTCTAGTGTAATCTGGTTTTAACTTCATTTCCTGTTTTGTATGTTCGAAACCATGTACTTTGTATGAAAAGAATGCTTAAGTTATTTTTATATATTTTATTGATTTTTTTTCTCTTTTGTTATTTGCTATATTATGGCTTGCTTTTAAAATTCCTTACATTTCATTTCATTTTATTTAGTTTAAGTTTATTTATTTAAAATGTTTTTATATTTAGATTGGTTTACTTAAGAGTTTTTTTTTTAAATACTTTTTGGTTTATTTTAAGTTGCTTTTACCTAAATTTTTCTTTATATTTATGTTGTTGAATAAAGTTTTCTATAATTAAAAAATATTATTTTAAATCATTAAATAACATTTTCTGGAAGAATTCTTCTTCGTTTAATAAAATTATTTTGAAAGGTGTCACAAAAATTTTTTTTAAATAAAAAGGCTTTTAAAAATATTATGAGATATAAAGATTATGATCAAATATTTTGAATTTAAACTATTAAGTGCAAAATTCATTTTACTTAGGATACTTTCGTTAAGTTTAAATAAAAAAAAACACGTTAACTACACCAAAAAATAAAAGGTCATGTCTAATCATATTATACCCTACGCCGCAACTGAATTTTTTGTTAGGTACCAGTACCAGTGTTTTTGTGATCAAATATTGTTTTCGAAATAGAAACTGAAACGATAAAATAGAACACGGGCATGACGTTTTGTCAATACAATTTTACGTAAAATCTTGCTGCTGAAATTAGTTATACAACAAAATTTTTTATGATGAAAGCGATTTTTTCTTACACATACACTGTTTTAAGTTTTATACATTTTGTAAAAAAAGAAAACTAAGAAGAAAAAGAGATCAAAAAAACAATTAAAAATCCAAATAAATTTAAAAATTTTTAAGTTTATTAATGATGTAACTATGTTTTTAAAAGCCTAATTAAAGAAATACAAAATAATGTTCATTTGCAATCGCCACTGTAAAAAAACTTTTATTTCAAGCAAAATTTTTAATAAAAATTAAACAAGTTATTCGCATCAAAAGACGGTGTAATTTTTCTTAAATGATAGTTCGTAAAGTTGCAGCCAACATTTTAATTTTTGTCCTGAATTCTCTGGAAGTAATTTTTACTTGAAGTTGCGGTCGTGTTCTGCTTCATCATTTCAATGGGGCTCATGGTTGATTATGGGTTGGTCAAAATATAATAAAAATTTTCTTTAGATAAAATTCTAATTTTTATCGCTATGAAGCAAAACATGCGCAAAGTTCTTTATATATGCTTAGTTTTGTATTGATTTTCTTAGCTTTTTGGGAAAAAATTTGTATGGATCCTACGTCAGATAATACACAATCATCACTTTTTCAACTGGCTAATTTTACTAAATATATATCAAATTTAAGCCTGCACCTTGGTCACCATTATGCGGAATACCTTATCCGGCCAAAACCGGGGATAAATGAAGAGACGTATGGACATGCTTTAATCAAGTTATTCTGAAACTGAAGGTACAAGTAAGACAACTACGTTATAAACGTTATAAACGTTTGAGTTAACAAAAGCTAATAAATATGTATCGGCTATTACAATTTGACGGGTGTTACTAATTTGTTTATATGTTTCATTATAATTTCATTATTCAAAATTTTAAAGGAAAATATGGCTCACAAAAATTATATATTTTCAAAAGCTAAGTCATGGGTAGATTCTAAAGGAAGATAAATTATAAAAGGCACCAGAAGACTTTAACAGGTGCGAATTTATCAACTTTGTTTTCAAAGTTTTTAACTCTAATATTATAATAAGTGAAATATTTGATTTATTTGAATTTTTCAGATATTTTTGACAGTATTTAAAAATTAAAAAAACTTTTTTTTAAAAAATTTTAATTTTTTCCAATAAAAAAAAATTATATGAACTTAAGCCAAATTAAAAAGCAACAATTTGTATTAAAATTTGATTTTATTAAATAAAAAGAGCAGTTAACGCAGATTAAAATTATCTTAAACTCTTGCAAAATAAACATACATATGCTTGAATTTAATTTCATTAGGAAAAATTTTATCGTCTTTTAATCAAAAAATAATCGATCTGGAAAAGTTTATAAAAATAAAATATAATTATTTTAGGCCGTTTTACAAAAACATGTCCATATGTAAGAAAAGAAGTAACACTACCGATTGACTGACACATTTATCATGGTACATCCCAAACGCGTAAGGCTGGATACCATTTCCTCTTTCGATGTGTAAGGGAATATCGGAAATTTGGACCTTAAAGGATTAAAAATGGATCAAAAAAGTTTCGTTACGAACTCTCTCAAAATCCATGCCATAAACAACATTTAAAAAAAAAAATTAAAATGTATAAAACTTTATTTTAGTGCTGCTTAATCCTTATTGCGCTCGATTGATCTTAAAAAATATGAATAAGTTTTTGGTACTTTTTAAAATTTTATGCAACTTTATTAGGGTTAAAAATTGGGAAATATTGTATTTTGCCAACTTTAAAGTACTGTTTGCATAGTTTGAGGCTGTATGCTCTATGATCCCTTTTTTAAATTTTTTTTATTACAAGTTCTAAAATACGAAACTAACGAGTGTTGTCCTTGATCAAGTTTGAAAGCCAATAGGCCACCAAAAAGTATTTTTCCAAACATTTTGAATTTTTTTACGTTACTAAATTAAGAATTATCCACCTAGATATCGGTCGAAGGCTAACCAAGAACTTAGGAGATATTCTCTTTACATTTTTGGTAATTTCTTTTGGAATAAAAGTATAAAAATATAAAGGAAATGGCTATGGGTCCTGACTAGGGCTAGAAGACAACTAGGTGGACGAAAATTCTTTTTTTCACATTTTCAGTATCCTTTTGTTTTTTTTTTTTTTAATTCTTGGGCCAAAAGTCAGCTATGTGGACAGAAAGTGTTTTTTCACGTTTTTGGTGGTTTTTTTTCGAAACATTAATTCTATAAGTGTGAAAAAATTGTTTTTTTTTTTAAATTATACATTTTTTGCATATTGTTAAAATAAAAAAATTTCAAATCCTGGGCAAAGGTTTAATAGATGGTCTTTATATTTTTTTATGATCATGGTGTAAATATTTGTTAATTTTTAAATTTAATTTTACAAGTAGCTGGTTAGATGCTAGAAATTTATAAAAAAAATGTCACCTTAAAGAAAAATGAAGCAATTAAACAAGTAAAATGTTTAATATTTTTACCCCAATTAGGTCTTAAATCAATAAAATATTTGTTCTCATTAAAAGTTAGAGCAACGCACCCTACTAAAACCCAAATAACTGCTAAACATTCTATGATTATTCTAAGCGTTTATATTATTGTCTCATTTTTAATATTGCTGTAGTATTCCGATAAATTTGTGTTATCTGTTGAGTTATATGTTTGCTTACAGGACTGATTTTTTCTAAAAGCAATTTGGATGTATTTCGTTTTTTGTTCGATTATTAATATAAAAAATATGATTGTGGCAATCATACGGTTTTATGTGGTTTTACTTTCCCATGCCAAGATAAGCCTTTAGATTCTTAATTGCAATCGTAAGTAATCAGACTTACCCTAAGGAAATAAAGGGGAGTCCATAAAAAAATTTAAAAAAATGGAAGTACATTTCTGCTTTATCTAAACTATACAGTTGAAACAACTACCAAAACACAAATGAAACTAAATATTTTATTAAAGTTTCTATTTCTATGTCTTTCTTTTAAAACATCAACTTTCAATGCACATCTACCAAGAAACTATAACATAGTATCAAGTATTCCTTTTCAACTTTCTTAAATGCCAAAATAGTTTAACTTTCTTTACTGACCATTTAACCAACAAAAAGTGCCCAATTTAAAACAATCTTTTCATTTTGGTTTTGCCTTCTATTTTTCGTTTCAACTGCAGCCCATTTACAAACTTCTGCCAAAAAAAAATTTAAAAATAAAAAAGGAAAAACAAAAAAATTTAACTAAAAATCTGTTTGAAGATGTTCATAGTAAACTTATTTTTAATTTAAAAATGTATGTTAATGTTTTCACAATTTTAAAAATACATTTTATTTATTTAAATTTCAAAATAGAAAGGACGAGGGGAAAAGTATAAGAATTCTATTCTATCTAATAGTTCAGTAACCCCGAAAAATTCTTGTTTGCTAATAAAACATGCAAAATACGAGCCAAAATATCAAAGAAAGAAAAAATGCAAAATAATCATGCTTAAAAAATGTAGTGAACAAAGTGGTAAATATCTATGTACGCACATATGTACATACAAATATGTATTAGAGGCCTGCTTCAAGTCCCTTTTCAAGTTAATTCAAGTCCCGAAAGATTTTCTAAGTCTTGTGCTGTTATGCGATTAAATTGTTTAAGTGCTGTAATGTAGTGTAGCTGACACAGTTTGTTTGATGTAAATAGTGTAGTTAAGAAAAAAAGTGATGTCATGCACTGTCGTTGATGCAACTTATGTACTGTTATGATGTGTGGTCGATAAAAAAATGACTGTGATGGTGTGTGGTCAACAGCAACAAAACTCTGTGTATTACACACAATGTTGAATAGATACATAAACAATTTAAAAATTTACATCAAGGTTTTATTAGACTAGTATGACGCCATCTATTAGTGGTTTTTGTATGCGTACAAAGATCCAAAAAATCCATGCAGTAAAAGCACAAAAACCAGTGCAGTAGAAGTACTTCTTAAATATTTAATTTTTCTTAGCCTGGCCTTGCCCATTTTGTGGCCTCAAATTTTGACAAAACAGACCTTAAACATGCGAATAAGGTCATAAAAAACAAACAATAGAAGCGCCAGAGTTAAAGTATTAATTTTTGTGGATGTACACCGCATACTATTTTATTTTAAAAAATTTCAGCACTGATCGTTGCAATAGAACACAAAAGGCAAATTTTTTAAAGAAACATCGAAATAACGTTGGGTTCCTTGCCAGCGCTTGTAAAAAAACTTCTAACCTAGTAACGCTGTAAAAAGTTTCATATTCTGGCTACAAAAGCATTGAAATTCCGTATTATTGCAGCCCCCACAATCACCGCCGCTACCTTTAAAATTCGTATCTTGCTAAAAGGCACCCAATCCAAAGATACTCGTAAAATAAATAAATATTAAATAAATACTTTCGCGTCATACACACTTAAAAGTCACAATATGAAACATTTTAGAATTCAACGTTTAGATTTTAGTTTTGCCTCAAAAATATATTCCTAAAACATGCTAACCCCCTATTTCCATCACCTTAGGGGGTTTGCGTACAAGATCTATAAAATTGAACACCCATAACTTCCCCAGAGTCGGCCTTAGTGAAATAAAGTGTACGGCCGACCCCCATAGGTTTTCCCCCCGAACATATTGTTCAAAAATATTTATTCCCTATCTCACAAGTTTGGGAAATTGTAAAAAATCCGCCATTAAGCTTTCACAATGCCCGTGGATAGGTCAAATATAGGGCTGATCCCAACTAATTTTTCATTTCAAATATTTTTCTAGATTATATTTACCCCCCTAACCACCCTTTTAAATAGGTTGCCATAAAAAATTCTTAAAATTAGGGTAAAAACCCCAACAACTTACCCGTAGCCCCCGTATACTTAATATGGCTGGCCAAATCTTCCACACAATGTTTTCGTTTTTCAAATTTAACCGCTTTATTCATGGTTGATCAATCCTTCCCACCTGCCAAAAGCATTTTTGTTTGCTTGAAATTTTGAAATTAATATACAAGAAATTCATTAAAAACTTGTTCATGAAGAGCACTTGGTACACAACAACTGCTTAAACATCAACTTAGATAGTCGGAGCATAAGGCAACATATAAAAGCTGTTCCTAAAAATAACTTTTCTATCTGCAGCATGTGCGTTTCCATTGAAGTTATATAAATAATACAGTCGAACAGGCAGCCGTTAACGAAAGGATACAGCGTACTCAAAGTCGCTTATTCGGTCTCTATATGTTGCCAGCACAAAAAAAGAAAGAGTGGAAAGAGAAAAATAGATAAAAGCAGGCAAAATAATAATGAAGTAGGCTACCCCGAGGTTTTGGTGGGAAATAAACTCGGAGCCCATAACTGGTACATGCTCGCACTTACTGGTTACAGGGCACAAAAATCATATGTGTTTATATGTACACATATATACATGTTCCTGTTGATCCTATAAAAAGCATATCGTGGACAAGAACTTTGACTAAGCCCGAACTTCTGTTAATGGCAGCAGCTTTGATGTCAGTATGCCGCCTCCATATATGTAGATACGGGACCATCTGGTCTACCCTGTTGATTCCAGTCGGTACAATTCGGTGTATGCTTTGGCAATTGCTTTAAGGTTATAATCTACTATTAAGCTAAAGGAAGGCAATGGGTGGCAAAAACTTGTACCCTCTGCATATCTCGGGGTACTACGTTGCATGTTTGTTAGCAGTAGACTAAAATTGATTTTATGTTTGGCTTAAGGATTCTGAATTTTACTCGCCTGAAAACAGTTTCAGAGCTTCAAACAGATTTCGGCCGGCCAAAGGTTTGCTGCCAAAGTACCAGGATGAAAAAGGAAGAAATATTTAGATTAGAAAAAAACGGCATTTGAGGTTGTACATGAGCATTTCAAAACAACAGATTAGCTTTAGATCAATGATCCTTGGTTCCAACAAGGTCCTGTACAATTATTCTACGTGTTTGCGATTTAATCCCTTTGGAATATAGGCCTTTGCTAAGCCATTGTGTAATGTCGTTAAGCCATTACCCAAGCCACCATTTCAGTGGTCAAAGCAATGCCGTCAATTGATAAAATTTATTGAAAAAAATGTCCGAAAATTGAGTATTCCAATAGACGATATACCCCTAAAGTTCACCAGACATATGCCGAAAACTATTTTAAAAATTAAAATATTTTTTTTTACATTATGACTTTAGGTTATCACGCAGCTAAAATAAACACCCTTTCCTTGCATATGTTTACAAGCACAGCTAAATGTATCATTAAATATGTAAATATTTACATATTTTTGCACATGTACTAATAATACACACATACATATCTATACATACGTAGATATGCATCAGTGCATACACACTCTCATACAAACATGCTTATAAAGATAAAAATAGAAAAATGCTTGTTTTTCTCGCTGATTGTTTGAGATTGCAAGTGTATTTGCTTGTAGTATTTTAAAAATAGCTAAAGGGAAGCACCGTGTAAAGTGAAAGAAAAAAATAAACTGAACATAAATAAAAAAGTAAAAACAATGTGCATTAAAAGGGGGTGATTCTCAGCTGTTCTTTTATTTCATTTTTATTTATTTTTAACACCCTACTTTGTGCTTTTACGATAAGCGATTTTAATAAATTTTTTTAAATGTCTCTACTTTACACAAAATCAATATTATTTTAATGATCACACATACATACGTATATAGGCATATGAGTACATATAATTTTATGTATAAAGTATGTGTTTATGTAGTACATACATTTTTGCAACGTATTTAAAGATTATATTGTGTATTATTTTTAAGTTTTAAGAATAATTATTTGAATTTAAAATTATTTTTTTTTATACATTACTATTGTAGGAAGAAGCATGTGCCGGTATGTAGCAGGTCAAGTTGTGACAATGCAAAAATGAAATTGTGTGACCTTAAGAAAAAAGTATTTTAGTATTTTGAAATACATCGATATTATTAAGTTACTATGCATTAACATATGACCGGTTTCACGAAAAAAGTCCAAAATTGAGAAAATATCTATTTTTTCCTTATATAAAAAAATCGATGAACTTACGTCTAAAAAAAAATATATTATCGAATTATAAATAAATTAAATACTATTCTTTTTATTGATTCGGCAAGAGCTTAAACTGATAATATGTTAAGTAATCGGGTTTTCTTGGTACAAGGTGGGCCAAAAGAAATCACCCTATTGAAAGATGCTCCTATTTTTGCAAATGGCGTCCAATTTCAAATTTGTTTCACCACTTGTAAACAAAGTGATGAAAAATGTCACGGTGCCCATTTGGCCGATATCGACTTGACCAGTACAATTATTAAGCTTTAGATAAACATTATCAAGAAATAGAATATACATTTTTTATTCTTCTCATGCTTTTTAATTTGTTTTATCTAGATGCATTAAAGCATATGAAAATACATACGGGTGATTTCACGTAAAACGAAAAAAATGAGAAAATTTCGTTCTCTTGTTTACAAAAAAAATAAAAAAAAACTAATGCCTAAATAACTTTTTGTAATAATTTTTCAACCTTCAAATAAATAAAATAATTTTTCGGGTTAGTTTATAAAATTTTTAAAAAAATTCCTTAAAACTAAAAATTCTAAAATCAGATCCGTCCCGGTCTTCTAGTAGCGGTTTTGGCAAATAACTTATTTTTTCAGTGATCACTCTATCAAAAACACGTTTAAAACATACCATATTCTAAATTTATATTTGTCCAATTCACAAGCTCATGATATCGTCGTATGCGTCGTCTAATTATATAAATATACAATATCGTATTTTTGTTGTTGGTAATTTTCATACAAAAGTGTGTTTTAATTTTATGATTGTTTTTATGTTTAAAATATGTTGTATTTATTTCAGACCTGGAAATGTTTCACTTGTGTAATAATTTTGATAAAATCTTTTTATTATGTGATGAATAAAACAACAAATTTATTTATTTTTTATGATTTATATATTCTTAATTAAATTCAAATTAGGTTTCTTAGTATTTTATTTAAAATTGCTTATTATTTAATATTTATTACCAATTAATCTCAAATTAAAACTCTCTGGTTTAATGCTATCAAAATACATGAATGCCAATTTTAGTTGAAGATGAAGATATGAACGTAAACAGCTAAAAAGTTTATTTATGTTTTAAATATTGTCAAATGGAAACAAATTCTTTAAACGTGGACAGATTTCTTAGTTTTTTTTATTTTTTACGCTCTAAAAATATTTATTTGCGTTTGCGTTTCTAAAAAGTTTGTTCAGAGTGAATTGACTGCGTTTTGCATTTAACATACAATAAAGTAACAATACAATAAAATTCTCTATTCACAAGTGAATTTACTAAAATCGTATTTTTTTAAACGATAGACAGACAGAGCTTGTGAATTGGCCAATTGTTTTGAATATACAAGTTTAAAATTTTTGAATAATGAAAATGTAAATAGAATGACTGCAGCCGCTTTAATGAAATATCCCATACAAAGATACATGAATATTTTTTCCCTAATTTTGACTTTTGGCTCACTTTCCTCTTGTTAGTTTTGTTCATTTATTGTTCTTTTTTGTTATTTAACTTTAATGAATAGTTTTCTATTTTTTTTGCTACTATTGTGTTTTCTTTTATTATCTTTTTAAGTTTTTTTTCCGTGTATGTGTGAATGCGTGAGTTTGTATCTCAAAGGTTGTATGCAAATTTGTTTGTACCGAATTAAAAAATCTTAAATTCTAAAAAAATGGCACATTGCGTTAAAATATTTTATCATAAAATCATATAAATAGTGGTTTTTATTTTAAAAATTTATTTTTAAAATTAATTCTGAAAAAAATTTACTCATATGGCCCAGAAATTATTTGACAAAATGCGTATGAAAATTTTGCATTAAAAATTATGTTAATAGAATTAAAAAAAATTAAATATTATTAAGACATAAACAAATGCAGAGAAAGCGATTTCAGCTGTGGCAACCAAAATCGGAGTGTTTGCTTATATTAAGATACGAGTACAGTTTGTTCCCACACCACATACATGTAAAGGGCATATGTACAGTTTATGCAAAAGTTTTCCTAAAAATTGTAGTCTGAGAGCTACCTTTACCTATACCGATCTACTCAAAAACAACATTTAAATCCATCTATTCTTTGTTTTTATTACCATAATTTTTTAGACTTCCGTTTCATTAAGAAAATATTTTCTCGAATTTCACGCCAACTATTCAGTCACTTATTTTACCTTCCAAAGGAATAACATTCATGAACTTAAAATAAAAGAAATTGCAATGAATTTTTGAATATGGTGGTGATTAACCAACTACTTTTTACCCTTAGTAATCGACTTTTGTTAACGGGTTTATACTTAAATTGATTAATGGGCATCGAAAGTTAATTTAACTTTATAAATTTAAAAATTTTGTACCGAAAATCTATATATAAAATTGAAGCATTAGTGTATTGTTTTTAAGTTGTTCAAAACAGTTGGAAAAAATTGATGAGAAATGCATTCTAATCAAGCTTGGAAATATTTAAATTAATAATAAGAGTTCAGAATCAACTTATCTTAACTAAAAAATAAATACGAATCCATAAAGGTCCATGTTCCTAATAATAATTTAAGGTTTACTAAGGGCTCATTTGTCTTGCGATATATGTGTACAGATGGGTCTTAGCAGAAATATGGTGTTGGTGGAGGTATACTCATTGCATAAGGAGGAGTTCGTGTTTTATTCTGACAACCGGATGAATTCAGTGTATTACAGGCTGAACTGTCTGCGATAGGTAAAGCGGCTAAGTGGCGATGGTACTACAGGACATTTTGCAGGAATATTGCAATCTTTACCGATAGCCGTGCTCCTATAAAATCTATTACTGATGTATACTCTACATTACAACTAGTCCGCAAATGCTGGTTACCCTTGAACTTAAAGACGATATATTCTAACATCATCTTGGCGAGAGGGAGAGGACACGGGACCAATGCAGGAAACTGTGTCGATAATATACTTTCTAGGAATGGTGCGAAATTGGATGGTTAGGCAATCGACCACGTCTGTGGCACTCAACTCTCCTCCTGTAAGCTTCGCATGAATAAATATTCCGAAAAAAATCGCAAGGGCTAGATGTTCGCACGAGCCTAGATGTGGAACCACTCAAAAAACCTGACGTTCCAATATTCTCCTTGATATGGATAAACGAGAGACAAGGGACACTGAGGCAACAATTACCGGTCACTGTTAATTTAATACCCACGCCAGAAGGCTAGGATTGCTTTTAACCGATTTTGTAGGCTGGGAGTATACAGCCTTTTTTGTGTTTCTGTCCGGCATTGGATGACATTCTGAAAAGACCCTTTGGTACGGACTTAATAGTTGGCCTGTCAGTTGTAGCACACTTTAGCCTAACCAGTCTATAATCCTTAATCAGCAATATCGATTGGTTCGAGGACAGGGACAACCAACTATAGGCCGAATATTGCCAGTCATATAAATAATTTCTGAATTTAATTACTAAGGCTAATATAATCCATTAATATATTTTTTTCAACCGAAGAAACGAACCCAGGTGATCTGAAATGTATTCCTTCACCATTTTCTCAGTCGCTTATTTTACCTCATCTAATCTAAAGGCTTATTTGACATATTTTAGAAATGAGCGTTAGTTTTTAGACTTGTTTTATTTAATACATTGATTTAATAATTTTTGATACATATTTATGTGCATATAAGTATATAACGCACACTTAATCAAAAACAGTCATAACAAAAAAGGATTATTTTTCATGAGAGTCTTATTTTCTGTTTTTAAAAAATATGACTCTAATTGAAGAACTTTAGTTTATTCAGAAACAAAACAATCTTTTTCGAAATTAAGTTTATTGAATGCACATGAAAAGCTGATTCCGACAAATTTTGAGTTTTGACTGTTTCTAATTAAGTATGTGACATTCTCATATATGGTTTAACAATTTTAATGTATTTATGACCTTAAAAAGTTGAAATTATTTATTTAAAGCAAAAATATGTTTTAAGATATATTTTGTTTTTAATATAACATCAAAATAAAAATCGACTTAAAAATCGATTGAAAATCGAAAAAAAAACTCGTTGATCTTAAATCCAAAAATAGATTATTACCATTCCCTATTACGGAGTATATTTGTCTAATATATGACCGTTTTTTAAATAGTTTTAAGAAGTGAACAAGAAAATTGTGCCCACTGAATTAAGCACATAAACAAACACAAAATAGAATTCAAAGACAAAAACTCTTTCTAAAAATAAGCAGTGAAAATGAGGCAAAAAAATGAACACGAATGAACTGAATATTTCAAAAAAGTAAAATTTTAAAAGCAAAATCATCACATTTGTTTTGAAACGTTTTTTAATTTAGTTTTTTATTTTTTTTTTATTATTTTTATTTTCTTTTTAATTTTTCTATTTTTGATATTTTTTCTTAAAATTTAATTTGCCATTCGCATTGTTGTCATGTTCAGGAAATAAAATATTTTATGGATTTTCCTTTTTTGACTTTCTGTTTATTTATTTTATTATTTTTTTGCTCCTTTTATATTTGTTATATTTAAAATCAATAAAAATTATATATTTGCATATGGTTGTATATTTATTTATGAATTTTTTTTTCTCTGATCAATTAGCTTTCATCACAATATTTTTTTTTTAATTTAAGTAGCTTTTTTAAACTTCCTGTAAACGGTTTGTCAGGCAATTTTAGGCAATAAATTTTTATTAAAAAAAGATATGTTTTGTAAGCCATAATTTTCCGTTTGTTACAGTTTGCAGACAAAATAATTTGAGAAGTCGGCAAAAGGATTTGTTGAAATAATGATAGAATAAATAAACGTAGTTCAACTTTTTACGTTATAATCAAAAAGTCCAATTTAAAACTGATCAAAAAATGTTTATCCGAAGAAAAATTTTCAATAAAGAAATTTTGAAATTATAATTTGCAAGGTCACACCCATTTTTTAGTGTCACAGCGTTAAAAACTTACAATAAAAAAAATTCGTGCCAAATTTAAAAAATGAAACATTTAAAATTCGACTTTTAATATTGTCACAAAAAAATTTTGAAGTACAGGCACCCAGGTGGAATAACGAGCGTACAAACGGACACATAATAAATGGTTTATTTTAAAAAAATTTTAATAATTCTATAGTTTAACATTTAAACAGTCAAAAATAATAAAATTTAAATACTTTATTCTACCACAAAACATAATTTATTTTAAGCTGTTTTCAAACAAGTTAACTGATTCTAATTACTTTTTTATTGTTTAGTTTGCACAATTAAGTTTAACCAAATTTACATCTGTATTTGCAAATATTTAATTTAAAGTTTAAACAATAATAAATAAGGGGTCTTTAGGAAAATATTTGATTTTAAACTAAATATTATTGATAAAATATTGGCTCCGTGTTCTGTTTTTTTTTATCTAAAATATAAACAGGACATTCAATTCTAATAAATTTTAAATAACAACTAGAATTTTAAATGAATTGCTTTAATGTAAAAAATATTGTAAAACTTGAAAAACAATTGCAAACTGAAACTAACACAACAAGTAGGAATATATTGATATAATTTTAACAAAGAAAAGCAAAAGCACTTTATTCAGCTGTGACGAATCTTATGTACCCTTCAGAGCGTGTAGGAGTTTTCAATATTTTCAAAATTTGTATGGCAACCCTTTTAGGAAGCAGAGATAAGGAGAAATGAATTTTCTAGAAAAATGTTTGTAAAGAAAAATAAGTAAAGGTCAGCCCTGCATTTGACTTACCCACGGACACCCCGGAAGCTGCAGGTGGGATTTATTACCAATTCCCAAACTTTGTATGGCAACCCCCTCAGGCGATGGAAATAGGAGGTAAGTATATTCTAGGAATATATTTGGGAGGGGAAACTAATAGGAGTCGGTCCTAAACTTTATTTCTTTAAAGCCTTTTTTGGGGAAGTTATGAACGTTTTTACATAGTTTTTGTAACTTTTGTATGGCAACCCCCTTAGGTGTCGGAAATAGGGGGTAAGTATGTATCACTTATGTGAAGGGTATAATAAAAAATATATCAAAAAGAAATCATCCATTAAAAAAGAATTTTTGTACGTAGACACATAAAAAGTAATAAATTTCAAATTGAAAAAAATAAACTAAATTTTTATATAGTTTTATTAGTATAAAAAATCGAATGCACTGCTTAATAATTTTCTTTAGACAAATTTCTGTCTTTTCTTCTCCAAATATCGAAACATCGTTTCTTAAACAGAACAGATAGACAACTAGTCAAAGTAAAAAGCAAATAATACATTTTAACTATCCACTGGTTTTTTTATCTCTAGGGGTGTGATGTAATAATACACCTGGAACCCAGTCTTCTAGTTCAGTATTTATTAATTTCAAGACTGCTAGCATTTAATTACATGTTGTTACTTTTAATTTGTTTAACAATTTATTCTACATCAGTTCTGACTTAAAAAAAATTCTTCAGCACGTGCAATGCCTTGAAGTAATGTAAAAATATGCGCAACTAATCTATACAAATTTGGACACAATGTCTAGTTTTAATAATTTTTTTAACCACGCTTTTTATGCAAAAAGCTTTCAGCATTTTTAATTAATAAAACTATGGCATGCGATGTTCGGGAATAAACCAAATGTCCACATATGCCAGATATGTGTATATGAATGCGCATGTGTAAATAATAGAATTTGTTTAACTTTCATAACAAAAAAGGAGCTAAAGTGGCAACAATTTAAAAAAGTGGCAAAATAGTGTCAGCATAAAAAAGTCGCACAAAAAGCCAAAGGCCCTTGAAAGGGTTACAAAATGCAACTTTAGTCGACGAACGGTCACTCTGTGTCTGCCTTTGCTACACCAACAAAAAACTAATTTAAAAAAATGCGGCCATTTAAAATAATAAAAAATGCTTGCGTTACCTTTTAAAAGGAAAGAGGAGCTTTCCCTTAGCTTTTTTAACACTTAATCTCAAAACGTTCTTGCAATAACGAAAAGGTATAATTTATTTGTATCATAGTACCTTCACCTTAGCCTATTAGACAGATACAGTAATGGACCTAAGTGAAACAAAATTTCAAAAAGTATCAAAAAGGTGTTCATATTTTTTCATGACCTTTAGATTTAACTTGAACTATTTGTTTACAAGTTAACAAAAAAGTTTTGTTAAGTACCATATGTATATATGTATGTTATCCCTTTGAGTCGAAAATTTGAAAAAAAAAAATATTAAAAATATAATTTTTTTAGGAGCTAGCAAAACTTCTTGCTGAACCCTTAGGGGCCAAAACTTTAAATAAGTGCTTTAAATGGGTCTAATTATAATAATAAGCAAATTACGTCGCGTTTTAGCTTTGGTTTCAATAGCGTTAATTTGTGATATATCAACTTTCCTATTTTTGCATATTTGGCTCGCTTTTAACTCCTGCTGGTCCGAATTTTCCGAAGTTTTGTCTTAGCCTTTGGACTGTGCGATCATAATTGTGTTTGAATTCCTATTGGCTAAAGGATTCTATTGTTTAATTTAGAAATCAATGTTTCATTCAATTAGGGGACGTAAACAATTTCTTTAAACATGCTTAAAAATAAAAATATATCCTTGATGTCATTCAACTTAATTTTAAGACTTAAAACACAATTCAAATAAATATATCTTTACTAATTAGATTTTATTTGAACAATTTTAATTATTTTAACAATTTTGTGTGCGTGCACACACGCTCAAATGTTACGCAGAAGGCATGAGCATGAATGATCGATCACGTTATTGTGCGTTTTAGCTCGCAATATACAATTGGTAAAAAGAATTGTAAAGGAAGAGGTAATGTAATATGAAAGAAGCCATTAGGTATAAAAGCCAATAAGTTCTTTAAAGAAAATTTAAGTTTGATGAAAAATCTACAAGCTTTTAGAAAATAGTTCATTCGAAATATTCTACTACCATTAAAAGAAGAAAACATAGACCTTAAAATTATAATGACTGTCTGTTCTACTAAACTAAACATGGCCATGACAAACTACTGAAAACCCACTCTAAAGATCTATCTAGCTTATAAAATTATTTAATGATTAACCTGAAAATGTGAACTATTGTTGTTTTAAAGATTTGATGTTTTGAAATGTTATTTCATTAATCGAGCTTGAGGTCAGTCGTTTTTTTTTATTATTTTAACTTTATTTTATTGCTTTTTAATATTTTGCTTTAAAATTATGAGAAGCTTCTTTAATGATATTTTCAAAAAATTAAAATTGACAATTTGTATTTAAATAAAAAAAAATATTAAAAACAAAGAAAAAAGGAATAGGATATTAAAATGTATTAAACTTTTAAAGTTGTTGTACGAAGGGTACCATTTTTTTTAGCTTCTAACCATCAACTAACTGTCAGCAATACTTACATATACATAAATATATTTTATTTGCGATTTTAATTTTGTTTTTGTTTTTTCCAATTTTTTTTGTACAGCAGATAGGGCAATACTTAATAATCTTTATTGACAGCAAATTGACGTCAAATTATTGAAAATACAATAAACAGAGCCCCATTTTGTTACTCAGTACAATGTAAGATTTTAAAAACAAATAAATAAAAATATATTTGCGCTCATAAACTTTTTAAATACTAATATAGTTTTTATTTCAAATTTATTTGTTTTTTTTTTCTTTCAATTATAATAATGTATATTTAAGTACTAAAAAATTTATTATTCAATTTAAGGGATATTTCTTTTTTTATATCAATTTTTGAATTATAAAATTTTAACTTTTCAAAAGCCATAATTGTTAAGTAGATTTTTGCAGAATGAAAGGCCTATTTAATTAACATTAAAGAAAAATAAAAATCATATTAAAAATATTTCGAAAATTTAATTTGTTTTTGTATAAAATTAAAGTACAGGATGTTTCGTGGCAGATTTATATTTTCAAACTTAAATAATTAATACAAGGTATCATAAGGTGAATTTAACGATAGAATGGAAGTTCGTATTTTATCTTTTAAGATCCAGTCGTTTTTTGTTAAGGTGAACGTACTGTTCAAACCCCAGTCTTGTGTTCTGTGCCACACGCAACATTAAACTTGATTCAATTGAACGGACTTCTCAACAAATTTTTCTTTTAAAGCCGCAAGAGATTGCGGATTTTCATTATAAACCATTTATAAACCCATGGGAGTTAGATTGGGTAGCCTTGCTGACCAAGGGATGTACCTACATCGACTGATCAGTTTCTGGGGAAAATTTTCCCGAAACAAATTGATCGAAGCTCTGGCTGTATGTGCAGTCGTCCCTTCCTGTTGAAACAATGTGTGTAAAGAGTACAATGGATTATCTCACAGGTTTGCAAAAAGAATTGCAAAATCATGTGTCGTTAATTTTCACCGATGACAGTCGTCGCCTGGCTTCAATTATTTTCAAAAAAATGGCCCAAGCATCTTATGCGTTGATAAGGCACACTAAACAGTTACCCTGGGGCAATGCAATGGTCTTTGGTATTTCAATCGAGGGTTGCGGGTTCTTGAAGACTAGTAACGGCAGGTTTGCTTGTTGACGTGGTCGTGAAGTTAAAATGATCTTCCTCGCTGCAAAAAGTGAGACTTACAGTGCAAAAACGCTGCAACATCGTTTCACAAATTTTTTTTTTTTGTAAATAAAATTTACTTTGTTTTAGTTCTTAAGCGATTTGAATTTAAAAAGAATGAAGCTTCAGATCCTTTTACTGAAATTTTATAAATAATCACTCTTTGAAGTCCGAATGGGTTTGGGTTTTTCCGTACTGAAAACAGGGGATTTTCACTTAAACTGCTTTCAAAAAGTTCAATGTTTTCTGGAGTCCATGATGATCGACTACGCCCTGGCTTTAATATATTCATAGCCGAGGCAGTTGGGCGGAATCTCTTCACACAGGAACGAATTAAATTTACACCCGGTCCATGACGTATTTTCCGAATACCAACCGAACTTTGAACAAAATTGTGGACGAGCAAATTCAAAAGAATCATTACACTCAAAAAATGTCTCCACAGCGAATGCGCGCGCACTCGCCCACTTCGACATCGCGATTGTTAAATCCGCACAATCGATAATTCCAACGGCATAATCCCCCTCTGCAGCGTTCATTACTTTTTTAAAGAATAATCGTTTTTAATAATATAAATTTTCAATCCTGTACAACATTACAAAATAACACAGATATAATATTTTATATATTAAAGAATTTAAGTCGTGGTTCTTTTGGCCTATTAAGGCAAACACAGTTGTTTTTCTAGCTTAAAACGATGTCAATGGTAGCTTCTATTAGGTTATATGGTTTAAACGGAAAAATGGATAGAAAAAATAAATGTGCTACAGCTCTTTATCAGCCCTCTTTGTTTGGTACTAAGCATTGGTAGTAAATATCTCTATTTAAACCAAATATTATTAAATATAGAATACAGAGATTTTTCTTGTATTCACATTTATTCTCTCCAGTTTCAAATCTCTTCAGTATAAGGTGAAGCTTGTGGAAGCAAGATATAATCTGACCACCTTTTTTAAATTCCATGGTAGGGAAATATTGCTCATGCGAAATAGGAACCCCTGTTGACGCAAATTAGCAAATGCATTAAGAGATCTGGCACAATTTCAATGCCTCAGCAAGATGTAATATATTATGAATGTGTCTTGTATGGTGTTTTTTGTATTAAACAGGAAAGGGTTTTACTTATAAATTACTTCCTCAACCCAAAATAACAACTTTTGGCATTTATAACTCTTCTTTGTCTTTTGTTTTTGATGGCAATATTCACTTTATTTATGGCGGTCCCGGCGCTTTCTTCATGGCCGCTTTATTAGAGAACCAGCAGCATGGATATTATTAAGGTGGTTCAAGAGTTTTAAATTCACTTTATACACCTGGGTACCCACTAGTTAGTTAATAGTAGTATAAAAATTTAAAAAAATTGTGTACACTTTTCTTATGTGTCACCTGGTTATTTTGTTTCAGGATTGAATGCCTGTATCTTAGCCCTGACAAAGGTTCAATCAACATTCATAATTATTATCTTATTGTATGCTTCTCGTTTTTTTCATTTTTCTCTTTTGATTTCCATATTTCATATTTCAAAAAGAAATTTATTTTTTTTTTCTTCCGAATATAGTTGTACACAATTTTTGCTAAGGCCAGTTATAAAATTTTGCCCTTTTAACTACGGGCAAATAATAAAGTCAGGCTGCAGACATAAACAATTTTAAAAAATAAAATAAAAAACGGTCAACAATTTTCCATACCTAAGCATTTGCCCTTACACTCAGTATTTTAAAAAAGTACCAAAAACTTGTCCATCTAATATTGTGAGAGAAGAATAGATGCGTTTAAACAACATACCATCATCTTTCAAGATAAAACTTAAACATTCTGTTTACAAAAAAAAAAAAAAAAAAAAAAAAACAAACGTTTTTTAATTTTTTATATACTATTAAGTTATCTTATATAAAACATTTTTTACTTTTCTCTTCTAACGAAATTTGATTGTTTGCTCTTGCTAAATATTGTATTGGCGAGTCATCATAATGTCACAGATACATATCAATATGTCACCATAATTTTAAACAAATCTTTAATTAAAATAATTTTTCTTTTTTTATTTTCTTATGCAAAACCATAAAAGCAAATTTAAAAATACTTAAAATCCACAAGCAATTTTTTTTTATCAAAAATAACAGAAAAATATAAAACAGTATTGGCGTCAATATTTTATTTTGCTCTTTTATAAAAACGCATACATTCACATTTACATTTATTTAGAACACTAAAATATTAAATATTTCTATATAAATTTTATGACAGCGAAATATTTATTTTTATCAATAAATATTGTTGATTTCGATTATTATTATTATTGATTTATTTTTTTTACATTTAAATATTTTCATTTATGATTTTCCCATTAACAAAAATATAATTTACACAATTCTCTTTCACTTGAACAATATTCAAATTTAATACTCACAAATAAACATTTCAAAATTATCAATTAAATTGAACATGATGTATTTTTAATATATTTTTTGTATCATTGATTTTATTAATATTTTTTTCATTCGAAATAGAAATAAATAAAATTTTGTTTATCTAACAATATTTGACACATACGTTTCCGTTTTTTTGCTTTTACAAATAATTTTAATTTATTACAAAATATTAATGTGGTACCTTGTGCGTGTTTTTAGGTTAAAAAAATTTCATCTTAGATAAAATGGAAATATATTATACTGCATGTCAACAATTGACATTTGTTTTACTTTTTTTGAATTTTGAATTTTTTTTTTGTACCATTAAACTATTTTTTGTTTATTTTCTTTTTGATCTTTTTTCATAAATTGTACTCAAAAACATTCATATTTTTTAGATATTTTTAGATATTTACTTTTTCAAATTGAAAAAAGATTAAGTAATCCTCCTATTTTTTATGTTTATTTTAAAAAACTCGTAAAATTTATATATTTTTAATGAATCACTTTTATGTTTTCCTCTTTATTCTTTTTTTAGATTTCAAATTAATTTAAATTTACACATTGAAAATTTATCCGAGTTTTAATGTTTAACGATCGCGTGTGTATCCCCAACTAAAAGGTGAGATGTGCACGTTACAGAGAAAATATTTAACGAAATACATTTCTTGCAGAATAGGAAGTCGCAGAAGCACATATTTAAGATCTTTTTGAAAGTAAGAGCATTGAAAATATCTTGAAAATTTTACCGATCTTTAATATTATTTCTCTTAAGCGAAGGAAATAAAAAGGATTTCTTTAATATTAAGAATATACTCTGAAAGGATTTGAATTTAATTTTTAATTTTTAAATAACACTTTTAGATTTATTTTTTAACCCGCTATGAGTACTTAAATTTTTTATATATTTTTGTTTTTAAACGAGTCCTTAATGAAATTGAGTACTATGAGCATTTAAAATTAAAGTTTTCATTATATTTTTGCATGTCGAGGGTGTATTAGTACATTTTTTTGTCTTAGTTCTATATCTTCATAATTTTACTTTCATATTCCTTGGCTAAAAAAGTAAAAATAAATAAAATTTTTTATGCGTTCGTAATTTACAACAACCAAAACTCAAAATTTTAAAAAAGGCAAAAAAGTTTAAAAATACAGGGTGTCTGGTGGCAAATTTACATATTCACACATGAATAAAAAACGTAAAATTTGACAAAAAATTTTATTAAGCGAATTGAACGATAAAATGAAAATGCGGATTTTTTTATTTAAAGAGTATGTCATACAGATGTCGAGTTGAACACACTGTTCAAAACGGAGCCTTGTATTCTGCTCCACACACTGTAATAAATTTGGTTCAATTAAGATGATTTCCCGAACAAATATTTCCCTTTTAAGCCACAAGAGATTGAGGCTTATCGTTAAAGACCCTTTATTTGAGGTGGCCCAATAAAAAAAATCAATAGAAGTTAGATCGGGCGACCTCAGTGGCCATGTGATGTCCCCAAAGGGAGTAAACAGTTTTTGGGGGAAATTTTCCCGAAGAAAATTCATTCAAGCTCTCGCTGTATGTGTAGTCACCCCATCCTCTTAAAATGTGTAAAGACTACAATAGATGAGTTCGCAAGCTTGGCAAAAAGAATTCCGTAATCATACGTCGATAATTTTCAACATTGACATTAGTCGCTGGACTTTGGTAAATAAAAAAATTATCTCATGCGTGGATAAGGCACACCAAACAGTTTCCCTGGGGCAATGGAATGGCTTTTAATGTATTTATGGAAGGTTGTGGGTTCTTGAAGATAATTACCAGCAATTTATCTTGTTGAAGCGGCCACTTAATTGATTTCAAGCTATATATAATTATAGAAGCCCTAATATCATACTCCTAGACTCACAATTTCGAAAAAGACAAAAAAATTATTTTAAAAAGTTCCTTTTTCCCACTTTTGCTCGCAATTACAACAAATAGATATCCAGGTGCTTAGATATCTGTGATATAGGTTAATTTTTGTTATATTTTTACAATAAAATTTCCTGCTTCATATAATTTTATATATTACTTTCCCTGATAGGTAAAGATAACTGTAAGGTACTAGAACAAGCAGCTATCTTTTTTTTTAAAATATTGGCATTAATTGGCTTTCGAACTCTAAATGCGTGAAAGTCCTTAACATCATAAATCTTGTTTATTAACTGAAAAAAGGCAAAAAAGAACCAAAGATTTAAAAAGTAATTTTTTCCAACTAAGCTGACTTTCGACCTTTTTTGGGTCTGAAATCTCAGAAGAAAGAAAAAAAGTCCCAAAAAAGTATCCACACTTTTTCCACCTCGGAGTAGCGAAATAAAATAAATGTTTCTACATTTATTGGTTAAGAGCTTGCAAAAACACCTTTATATGCGCCAAAATGTAACTTTTATCCAATTATGTTTCTACCTTCATTGATTCTGACGTTTTAAGGCTCTGCCAAAATATAGGTTTTGTCCTGTTTTGCCCAAAGAGTCCAAAACTCCAAAAAAAAGTGCCACATGGGTCCGTTTTAATAATCGAATATAGTACAAAGCTTTTTGAATTTGATTTATCCAGTAAATTTAAGGAAAAAAATTACGAATTTTACTAAAATCCTCCAAGCCTGTAGTTTGAGCATTATGGTGGTGATCACGCCAGTCAATCAGCCAGTTATTGCCGCTGTTTGTTCTCATATACAGATTGAAATTTTAACATACAAAACCAATCGTAAAACCATTTCACATTTTAGTTTGAAAGAAGTTTTCACTAATCTTAGCCTTAGTTTTTGACATCAATACAAAATGAGTTGACAAAATTGACACACAAAAATCTATTTTTAAAGCCCTTATTAAAGCTTATTGATAACTAAACCCATATCAGTGGACAGTGATATGGGTTTCCCAAAATTTCTGTCATATGTAGTGTCAAATAAATTAATAATTAACCCATCATATATAGAAACTATTTTAGCATATTTTTTCAATTTGGTTTTAGTGTCGCATTCACATGAAAAATATCCACATCTTATATTAGATTGAACATGAATATAATCCTATTTTATTAATACTTTAAGCCTAAATATGCCTAACAAATGTTCTTAGATTCTTTTCCCATTTCTATGATAATTAATTTTTTATGTTTGTTTTTTTCTTCTGAATATACCATATTAAACGGTTTGAAAAACTGTTCTACCTATGTTAACGTAGACGCTACCCTTTTAGTATGATCAACTTTTATGTCAAAATTTGTGTGAATATTGGTTAAATTTATATCATAATGGTAGTTTAGGCGGATGAAACGGCTCAGAGTAATGGAGTATAGTGGTAGCTGTGCTTTCTAGTTGTAATTCCCGCAAATTTATGTGACAAAAATGGGGTGCCAAGCACTGATTTTTGAACCTGCTTGTGTTTGACAAAAAGTTGTATCAGATGCCAATGTAATCAGTAGAGCTTGTCCGTTGTTGATCAAATAGCTACGATCAGCACCTAAAGCTGTAGTTGCCACTTGATCTCCTGTTTAGTGTATTTCAGTTCAATGAAGCTGCGTAAGTGATTTTAAGTGAACTAAATGGCTTTTAAGCAGTCATTTTTACAGGTGTTGAAGTAACATACAGACTAAATACAGAAATGAATACCCTGAAAAAAAAACAAAAAAATTATGGATGATTTTTTATTAGGATGTCTGTTTCAAAATAAAAAAAAATCTATTTGGTGAGAGACTGACCAATACAATCGCAAAAGTATTTTAAGCCTTAGCAACAGGTGGTAAAGGGAGTTAACAAAATTAATACCCAACCTTTGACAATATAAGTAAATCTGTGGTAAAATGTTCTTTTTACAATTCAATAGTGTGGCTAAGGAATACATTTTTGATGTATGATATCTTAATTACCTATATTAATATGGATATTATGGTTACTACGTCTTTAAACTTACTAACATAGGGCAGAGTAGCAAAACACTGTGCTTTAATCTTTAAAACTACTGTAAATTAAAATCAGGATGCAAAAATTTCAAATATAGCCCTTGTTCCATAATCACTTTTTAACAACTTTTCTTCCTTAAGCTCTTTAAATCAACTTAAGCAAAAAAGTCTATAAAGCCTCTTTACGCAACTTATTTTATGTGAACTCATAGACTTGCCATCTCTATAAATGTACTTTTTAAATTTGTTTAAACTTTGAGCTCTAACATTATTGTTATAATTAGACTGTTTTACGCCTTTTAAACTTTAAACTTTAATCCATATTATTTGTGTCATGATGCTCCTGTCTCATTTCTAAAATACTAAAAGTTTTTCTGTTTTTGGCATCTTAATT
This sequence comes from Melanophora roralis, assembly GCA_963583895.1. Classification (NCBI taxonomy): domain Eukaryota; kingdom Metazoa; phylum Arthropoda; class Insecta; order Diptera; family Rhinophoridae; genus Melanophora; species Melanophora roralis. The sequence continues at coordinate 115,425,938 of OY757187.1, read as the reverse complement.
TTGTGCACTGCTTGTTTATTTTTTCTTCTTCTTATTTTCATTTTCATAGCCGCTTAGTAAAGAAAAGAAATAAAAAAAATTATGAAATGAAAAGTTTTCCAAGTCACAGAATGATGCATATAAAAAGTATTTAAGTACGTTTATAAAAACACATGCAAAAACACAACAAGCTCATTAAAACCTAAAGACACATTTTTATTACTTAGACTTTTAATTTGTATTTATTTAAATTTTTTTCCTCTTATTTTTTTAATTTTTTGTAAAAAGTTATGTTATACCTACTTTGTAAGTAAAGTTTTGCTTTAAGGTAAAGGTATAATGGTTTATGCCTTTGAAAATAATGAAACTGATTAAAATTTTGCAAATAACTTCAAAGGCACGCATTTACTTTTAACTAAAGTAGAGATTATATTAACAATTCGATAAAGTCAATTTATGGTTAGGCCTCCAGTTACGTAAATAAAAAACTACTTTGAAGTTTAAATTAAATTTCAAGAGAAGTTTGTTTTTTATAAGTATTTAATTAAAAAAGATAATGAATAATGTATGCATATTTTAATATTAAACAAAGAAAATAAAAATATTTTATTTACATTATTTTAAAGAATTCTGATGGCTTTATACAATTTTCGTTTATTTTATTTTATTTTATTTTATTTTATTTTATTTAATTTTATTTTATTTTATTTTTTTTATTTTATTTTATTTTATTTTATTTTATTTTATTTTATTTTATTTTATTTTATTTTATTTTATTTTATTTTATTTTATTTTATTTTATTTTATTTTATTTTATTTTATTTTATTTTATTTTATTTTATTTTATTTTATTTTATTTTATTTTATTTTATTTTATTTTATTTTATTTTATTTTATTTTATTTTATTTTATTTTATTTTATTTTATTTTATTTTATTTTATTTTATTTTATTTTATTTTATTTTATTTTATTTTATTTTATTTTATTTTATTTTATTTTATTTTATTTTATTTTATTTTATTTTATTTTATTTTATTTTATTTTATTTTATTTTATTTTATTTTATTTTATTTTATTTTATTTTATTTTATTTTATTTTATTTTATTTTATTTTATTTTATTTTATTTTATTTTATTTTATTTTATTTTATTTTATTTTATTTTATTTTATTTTATTTTATTTTATTTTATTTTATTTTATTTTATTTTATTTTATTTTATTTTATTTTATTTTATTTTATTTTATTTTATTTTATTTTATTTTATTTTATTTTATTTTATTTTATTTTATTTTATTTTATTTTATTTTATTTTATTTTATTTTATTTTATTTTATTTTATTTTATTTTATTTTATTTTATTTTATTTTATTTTATTTTATTTTATTTTATTTTATTTTATTTTATTTTATTTTATTTTATTTTATTTTATTTTATTTTATTTTATTTTATTTTATTTTATTTTATTCTATTTTATTTTATTTTTTTTTTTTTATTTTATTTTATTTTATTATTTTATTTTATTTTATTCTATTTTATTTTATTTTATTTTATTTTATTTTATTTTATTTTATTATATTTTATTTTATTTATTTTATTTTGTTTCATTATTATTATTCAAGAGATTGTTTCAGTTTTCTTATTATCTAGATATGTGGGGCATTCATTGTGTTTGCTTTCATTTTTTTAAATCTACATATACAGTTTCCAGATTTTTTTGAAGTTGAATATTATTTATTTTTTATGTATATTTTTATATAAAATTTAAAATTGATTTTATTTTTTTCATGTGATTTTTTTTATCGTCAAAATAGTTTAATACAACATAGAAATAACACTTAAAAAAAACGAAAAATCTAAAGTATTATACAAAAAATGCTATTTATTTAAAAAAAATCTTAAATGTGATTTTAATCTTACATTTTATATAAAACCTATAAAAATGTAGAATTTTATGACTTTTTTATTTTGCACCTTCTATTATTCATGCGTTAAATAAAAAAATAGTAAAAATAATTTAAAGCTTTTCCTTTGGTTTGTGTGTGGTATATGCATGATAAAAAAAGCTGAAATTCCTAAACTTAAGTTTAAGTTGTCAGGAAAATCCTGTTAAAAACAAAATATCAAATGGAATGAGTTAAAACTTATAGTTGAATATTTTATTAAGTTAAAACTGTTTTATATATATATAATAGTTTACATTTTGATCGAAAAACTTTTCTTTTTCCTTTAGAAAAAAAAAATAATAGTGTAAAGGTTTTAAAAATTTTCAAATAACTTTTAACCCACAATTTTTTTCTTTTCTTTAAATTAAAATATTTTTGTTATCCTTTAATTTTAGGTAATTTACATATTTCCATTTGTTGGCTGTTGATAAGACATCATGTTTCTTCTCATCCCTATTTTTAATTATGAAACAAACGTTTTGTACTCATATTTGGCCCACAAATTATGCCAACAAAATTTTTTCAATGAATAGATATATTATTTAATAAGCCCATATACTTATCTATAGAAGGCAAACTCTTTGTACATCATTCTATATTTTTGTGAGGATATTTTTTAGTTTAGTAGCTTTTGTTTTCAGCCATTGATCCATGTTGTGGTTACTTGAAAAAAAAATGGGTTCAAAACTAGAAATGTGGCTTTTGTTTTTATTTAATTATAGAGATAAAATAAGAACCAGTTCCTAAGTCAATTTAAGCATGACTGTACGCCCGTCTGCGCCTTTATGTCTTCGATTTTAAAAATTATGTTTTCCAAAAACCTAATAATGATTTTGGGATAAAAACTAATTCAATATACTTTCTACTGCTGAAAAATTCTTTAAAGGAAATTATTATTTAAAACATCAAATTAACTAAAAAACTCAGGTCAATCATTACTTCTTTCAGAAGTTTAAATATTTTTTAGTCGATAAAATAAAAAAATTTATCCGAAAATCTTTATGTTTAATAAAAATTTTCAAAGACCCGCATTGCCACTAAACCTTAAAAAAATAATTTTTTCGTCAAATGAATCTAATACCGGTTATCTAAGAAGTTTATTTTAATAAATTTAACATTTTTTAATTTATTTTTTTAAACCACCCTCTATGTAAAATTTTAACATGAAAAATGCATTTATAAATATGCTGTTAAAATATAATTAATGTTTTCTTGTTCTATTTTTATAACTTATAAACATGCATAACTCACGTTTTTAATATTTGGGACTCCCAAAAATAAAATGGAAATTTACGAGGTTTTTACAAATTTTCTAAAGGGAACGAAGAATATACCCATGCAATGAAAAAAATTTCGGTAAATACAGTTTTCATTTAAACAAGATAAAAATTTATTAAGATTTAATTTCAAAAATATTATAAAAAACTTAACATGACAAAGAAAATAATGTATTATTAGTTAAACCGGCGCGCTTTGCCACAGTGTTTTTTTAATAATTAGCTTTAAGTCTACGTAATGTTGAATATTTTTTTTAAAGTTTGTTCGTAATAACTTCATTTACAAATTTAGTGCTTTTACTAACCTTTATGAAATTTTTTGGTAAAAATGTTTTTATAATGATTTAATCCTTAAGTGCTTTTTTTCCTGAAAAAGGATCATATTGCCCTATAAAATAAACAAGTAAATTGTTTAAATCTGGCAAAAAGAATACCGACCTACAATATTTTGTTTATATAATAAAGCCTTTTAAAATATAAAAACTTGAACCAGCTGTAAAAAAATTTAGACCATATGGACTAGTAGTTTGTTATACAAAACTGATTTTAAAAATGCGCTCTCTCAAAGTAAAGGAGTTGCTTTAATGTCACGAATTTTATGCTCCAAATAAAAAATATTATTTAGAATTTGATCTAAACTTTCTTAGTTTATTTAAAGGGTTTGTTTTAGGTTAAGTTAGTTTTTATAAGTTTTATTTGTTCTTGTATCAAGTCATTGGTCATTAGCCTTTATATAATAACCCCAAAAATCTATTGAGAATTTATTATTAATAAACCAAAATTTTCAGAAGTTCTTTAAAAAGGCGAACCAACAACTTTTTAATATTGTTTTGGTTTTAAAGGGCTACTAAAAACCAGGCAAGCTTTAACCATACGGGTAACTGACCTGCGGCACAGGGGCGCCAACGATCCGAGGGCACCAGAAACCCAACGTAATACAATTTTGATTACTTTTGTAGCGCAATCGGTTCGAAATGATTTTTGTCGGAGCAGTTAAAATGAATATCAGTTTTTAAAATTTTTCGTTGCAGTATTACCACAAATTCCTAAGAAATTTTATTTGAGGTTCTGGAAAATCCCCGAAACTATGGTCATTTTACCCTTCTAAAAGGCTGTGAAATATTTATTTGTTTGGAGGATATCTGCATAGAGAAAAACTAAATTTATATTTAATTAATTTATAAAAAAAAAATAATTTGGCCTTGAAAAAAAATAAGTGAATTTTTATTGCAAAATTTAAGGTAAAACAAATTTTATTTATTTAAGGTTTAACAAACATTTTTTAATTTAGTTAAAGTAAAGTTATTGAATATTTAATTTACACATGTTTATAAAAAAGTTTTGAATAATTTTCTTTTAAGTATATGCATATATAAATTTTGAATTAAAAAATTTATAAAATTATGTATACAAGTGTGAAACATTTTATTTAGTCCAGGGCGCTTACACTTGTTAATGCGGCTCTGAAAAAAAACCTTTCTGTGTTACAACTTCGTATATTATTCAAAATTGTATCCAAATTTTTTTAAGTTTATAGATAAAATTTAAATGGATTAGCTAATACTGCAACAAACCCTTACTATTTATAAATTAAAAAAAACTATTAGAAAACTTTTTATGTTTATGTATTTTAAAATATTTGATTACAAAAAACCATATTTTTTCAAAATTTCCCTTCCGCACTTTTTATGAGTTCTCACTCTAAATATATTTCTCAAATAACATAATCCACTTCATTTAATTATATAAACTCCTTAATACTTTAATTACATCTTAAAATTTAAGCAAGTGTTAATGGAAAGTGTTATTACATTTAATAGCATAACATTTGCATATCATATCATCAGAGTTTATAACTTTTTGTAGATTCCTTCTTGGCTGCTAATTAAATTACAAATTCATATTATTTAAGATTTCTTAAAGCCTTTTTTAATTTAATCGCAAAACTACTAATTTAGCGGCTTTTTCATATTTTCACACACACACTTACAAGCTTTACAGCACTTTAGTAACTTTATTTTGATGCTATATTATTATTAGTTGTAAAAATATACATTTTTTTAATGCCCTATTGCACTTTAATTTAAAAAATTTTTATAATTTTTTTTTTATTTTTTTTTTTGTATTCTGTGTGGCAGTGAGATTCTATGCAAATTTGAATGGCGTTGGTTATAAAATTAGCTGCTGCACTAATGAATATAAATTAAAAATATAAGAGGAATCTAATGATTTGAATAGTAAGTGGTAAAAATGTATAAAATATTTTAAAAATTTGCTTAATGGTGTTTGAAAAAGTGATTTTATTAAGTGTTTTTCTCCATTTAATGAAAATATTAAAATCACCTTAAGCAAAGACAAAAAAATGGTATTAAATTAAAGTGGTTTTTGTAGTTTTAAGTGTTTCTAAATAGAAAAGTTTTTAATGATGATTTGGTTGGAGGGTGATTGATGAAATGCAGGAATATGAAAAAAGCATTAATCACTTTAGGGCAAAAGCTTTCAAATTTTAAGTGTTGTTTTTTTCAAGCGATTTAAAATAAACTAGAAAATTTCGTATTAAATATAAAAAATAAAAGCTGTAAAATAATATTAATATTCACTTAGATTGTTTATGCAAATAATATATTTTAAAAAACAAAGTAATTATTTTTGTTTTGATTTTAAAATTTTTTAAAAAATTATTAAAAAAAATTTAAAAATTTTTTCCGAAAATACAGCAAAAAACAAATTCATTAAACAATTTTTGATGCTCTTGATTTAAAAAAAATCAAGCTTTTGCTATTATTTAGGATATTGGGCTTCATTACACTCTTTAAATTTATCTTTTTTTTTTTTAAATTCGAAAATATTCTCTTAGTAACTACTACGGGTGCGAATTTATATCAACCACTTTTTTGGCTTAAACGTGGCTAAAATAAAGAAATTCGTTGCAGATTAATCGTTCTGGTCTTAAGAAAATCTGTATTCACCATAATTTTGACACCACTACAGCTTGATTTTAGTAAATATTAATAGCTTTTTTCACCTTCCATACCTTTTCCCTTATTGACATTTCACAAGAAACACAATTATAATAAGTGCCCTTTAATTGAACTTGACTTCAACAGTTAAATTAAGGTTGCCAACAAATACTCTCTATTTAAAAACACAATTCTTAAAGCATATTTAAAGTAATCCTGCCATCATTTATTATCTCCATAAAAAACCTAATACCAGTACATACATACGTTTACTTGTAGATTTTATTACAAACACAGATTTAGCAAAAATGACAACATCAACAGTAAGTAGCAATAGCAGCAGCATCAGCATAAGACTTACACAATAAAATCGTGCGTGATGTAGTTTCTTTTGTTGTTAGACTCACGTACTTCTAATACAATAGAATAATGATGTAAATGTTTATAAACACAAATATGTTTCATGAATTGGTTTTGTTTACTTTTTGTTTATCTTTTCTATTAAATTGTTTATGCTTTCCCTTAACTTTTTTTTGGAGGAGGAAAAACTTAAGCAGTAGTTAATGTTTTGGATTTTTTTCTTATTTTTTAGTGATGTGGCCCTACACTGTTTGGGACATTAAAACTGTGTTTAATTCAAAAAAGTTATTTAAACTAATTTGTTGTAGAAGTAAATTGTTAGTTTGGTAAAGTGGGCCCTGGTATATCAGTGGTAAGTGCACTAGTCTACTAGTGTAAGGGTTGTGGTTCCGATGTTAGCCAGTGTCTCTTGTAAGTCTGCTTCATCCTTTTTTTCACTCTTATCCTTTTCTAGTTTTTTCTTTCCTTCTATTTCTAACGTTTATCTGCCTCTCCAAGTAACAAAAATTGGCCAAATTACGCAGACCCATGTGATCTGTATTTTTTCCTTAAACAGCTACCTGTTCTACCTAATCTAACCTAGTTTGGTTAAATGTATAATGAAAAAAATTTCTTATTAAATATTCATTAAGGTTAACATATACCATAAGATAAAACTAATGGCGAAGTTAAAATGTTTCATGTATCATTTTGGCCCAGCAGGCAGATACTAGTAGTGTTTACCAGCCATTGCCAATTGAAAATCATGCAAGGAGAATGCGATTTTCATACAAATTATTTTAAAGCAGAGGTAAAGAAGACGAGTAGCTGCCTTGCTCTTGAACCATACACCGAAGATGTCAACCAAAAACCACCTAAATTATATTTTTAAATATATGATAAATACTTGGTCGGGATAACTTTTATCATATAACTCTGCCCTTACCTTCAACTGTCACACGTCTTTAATCTTAACGTTTTTTTTCTGATTTCACAGATATTACTGAAACAGCAATTTGCTGCATCTTAGTCTTCTTTCATATCGCATTTCAAATTGTACCTGACGTATCCCTAACTGAAGTGTAAGCTTCAATATTTGATGTGAAGGTTTACAATTCCAGTCATATGCACATCGAATAATTGAACTATTGTCCCTCGGAATTTTGCAAAATACTTTTTGAACAAAAAGATGGACTTCCTTGCAACATGCTGCCTAATAACATTTATGCATTCAAAACTGATCCTAAAAGGCCAAAAAAATCTCCACCTCAGAGCAATTTCTTATAGAAAAAATGCAGGTCCTGACTTAGCCCCCATATGTCCAATGAAATAATAACAAGAAGAAGAGCTCAAAGGCTCTGTAGCAAAAGTAACATAAGTCATCTTGGTTAAAATGGATATTTAGGGGTTTGAAAATAAGGTATCCTGAGATCCATCAGACGCACGAATGGTTTATCTGTTATAAATTGGGCATTTCTCTAAAATTTTAATTTTCAAGTTAACTTGTTTTTGTTTTATGATAAAAATATGAACCAAAACATATCTGTTTTAATTGCAAAAACATCTAACAGGGTCAAAAACAACCCCGTTTTGGCACGGCCATGTCAGACAGAGCGATCTTAGAGCCCAAACTTGGAGTACTTAAATAAATGGTCGCAAAGTAGGTCATGTAGGTCTGCGTCTTTTATGTCTTTTGGAAATGGAAGTAGAAGCAAACCGTTTGATAGAAGTACCACCTTCATGTCCACAAGAAAACAAAAATTTTTTTTGTAAGTATTTTTGAATTCAGTGGGTCGCATGTTTCAGTCATGTCAAAAACTTTTAACAAAAAAAAAACCACAGCAGACGATATAAAATAGAAAGTCCTAATCCCTTCATAAAAATTTACTTAACAACTACCTTGAAGCAAAAATATTAGTTTCGACATAGAACTGTTTCTAAGAATCTTCGTTAGTTTTCTTGACTTCGCAACAAGTTGTTTCTATGCTTTTCAATATTGAAGGACAAAACAAATAGTTTTATTAGTCACCTCTCTGAAGGATAGTTCAATGATTTTAAAATTTTTAGGCGGGATGTAGTTAAATGAAGCATTTAGTTTTTATTTAACTGATCATTTTATAAATTTTTTTCTATAAAAAAAATTTATTGCTTTTAAGCCAATTATATTGTTTTTGTATAACTAGGAGAATTTTTTTCAGTTTTGAGCGGTGAAAAAACACCGAAGAGATATATTTTAAAAGGCTTTGTCATTTCAGCTCATAACAGCTCATCTACAAAAGCATAAAAATTAGCCCATATTGATTACAAAAATCCGCGAAATGATAAGCGATATATTAAAAGCACCAATTAAATTTTTTTTAAGATGATTACATATGAAAACGCAAGGTGCTCAAATACCCAGGGCTGGAAAACCTAACGTAAAATATGTTCTAGGGTTAAATAAAAAATTTAAAAAATTTTTGCTTTTTATTTTGGCTTAAGTTCATCTTATAATTTTCTTTATTATTAATATTTTTTCGTTAAGGTTGAAATAGACTTTTATTTGAAAAAAGCAGGTTCTTTCTACCGATACTAGTTGAGCAAAAAATAATTAAATTAGAAATTATTATTAAAATTATTTGACAATTTTTAAAATAATTGTAACAATCAGTAATTTTAATATAGAAAATTTTTGGCAGAAAACGTTGAATGTAACTTAATAAGATATGATGGTTTATGTTTTAAAATGGATCAACATCAGCATCAATTATATAGAAACCTCTGTTTACTAAAGTGTTGAAAACAACTCAAAAACTTTCTAGTTCGTAAATCAGTAGAGATGTAGTAAATTTTATTGTCGTTTTAGCCTTAGTTTAACGCTTTTCTTGTTCTTATTTTAACTTAATGTTAAATATTGTTTTAAGTGTCTGCGTTTTCCTAAACAAAAAACCTTATCACGACAAAGTTGTTGATGCTGGAAAATTAATGTCGAAATGAAATGAAATTTTGAGACAATGTTAGACAAAGACAAACAATGTAAGTAGCAATATGTTGCTTCTAATGGTTTAATGGACTTCAAAAGAGCAAATTTGTTGACAAAATTCTACAGAAAATGACTAACAAAAAGCAAGAAAAAAATATGTAAAATATGAACAAAGATTTTAGTGCTTTTTTTAAAAAAACACATTCTTTATAGTGACAAAACAAACAACTGCACAGTAGCACGCTTTATATGAAAAATTATAAATTAAAAAGTTAACAAAAATATTCAGAATATTTGGTAGAAATATTTATAATATTAATTTTTTACTCGGAGCCTATTGGGGTATTCCAGGAGTATGACCTAAAAGGAAGCCATGGTGTGGTATTTAAGAGATACCGAACAGACAGATTGACGAAAATCGTGTAATTGAAAAATTTTATTCTGAGTCTTTCGGTATAATATAAGAAGTGAATAAATTTAGAATTTATTGGCATCCATAAAAAGAAACAAAGCCTGTATTGCGGGTTTCCTTTAATTTTTCTAAACCAACAATGGAGCGTCTCAAAGGGTCAACAAGCAACAAAATATTAAAAAAATTTCCCTTATTTCTCGAGACTGTGCCGTCTGGAATAAAATTTGGAAAAACAACTATGTAAGCAATTATATCAACAAAAAACTAAAAGAATTTCTTTCTCCTCCTATTTTCACACGTATAGACAGTTTGACGCAATAGATTTTTTTTGCTTCCAAAAACGTTTATGCATTTTTCTTGTGGCATTAAAAATAAACAAGAGAAAAACTCAAAAGTATCGCAGAACAAAGCAATCATTTAGTCAGAGCAAAGTGAATAAGTAACAAGTGCTGATGTTTGGAGTGATAATGTATTAGGGCAGTTAGTAGAATGTGGCAGTGATGGATGAGGTTGGTTGACTTTGACATATCGAAATACTAATACAAACATTCACACAAAAACTCATAAAACACAAAAATATGAAATAAATGAACTTCAGCTTTCCTTTTAGCTAATTTGCTTCAAAGAATGCAACAATTATATTCTAGTTTTTTAAAAAAAAACTTTATTTTTGTCTGTTACTTTGGTTCAATTTCAGTTTTATTTGTTGGCAATAATAAACTGTTTTTAATTAAAACAAATATGAAGTAACTGAACCCTGGAGATTTTTGTTCAAAAACTATATTTTATTATTTATTCTTTTCGTTTTTGTTTTTATTTCTTTTCTTATTTTTGCAGGGTTTTTGTTGTTTTAAACTTTGTTTCTATTTTTTTTTTTGTCGTAAAATGGTTGGTTGACTTTTGTTGGAAAAGTGGTTCGCAATAGTTAATATATAACGAATTTGGTCAACAAAACAATAATATTTTTTTAATTGTTATAGTTTTGTTACCTTAAATGCAAAAAAAAAATTCATCAAAAAATTAAACAGTTTGTGACTTTTGTGCATTTTTAGGAGGAGGATGTGCCACAATGCGCTTTATGTACAGGAGAAAAAGGATCAAATCCAACCAAGTGCCTTTTTCCACATCAGTAAACTTCCATTTTAAATATTTGCGAGAAATCTAAGCTAACGAAGAAATACGTTCACAGAAGTATTTTAGAGTGATCAATCGTACTTTTATTTGATTGAATACTGCCCACTGAAACTTCTCTCCTGCAGAAAACCCTTCCTTTATATTTTACGGCAGAAACAAGTGGAATCATTTTCTTATGACCTTTTGTTCTACAAAAATATACATGCAGGTCTAACGGTCATTGAATAGGGATAATCATTGCAGCATATTTTATAGAATTATCGGTATTCTCATCGACACCCAAGCCTCAGTTAGGTTTAACATGGTGGACAGGAGTTAAATAGAATGAGAGAAAGAGAAAACAAAAAGTATTTAAAAAAATTTCGTTTTAGATTTAAAGTATTCAATTTTGCACCTTTAAGGTGACCCGCATTTGGAGTAATATCCAAAAGCAAAATATCTGGCACTCGATTGTACACAAGAGAGGGTTGGTACACAAAAAGAAAAATTAACGTTTTAAAATGAAGAATTTTATTTATGAATTGATATAAAATCGTACCCGAAATGTTTAAAAACCATTCGTACATAATTTCTTGCAAGTCAAGTTTAGTCGGAGTTAAAAAAATCAAACAGAACAGAAAAAACTTTTGCTTGATTTTTCCTTTAAAAAACAAAGTGTCTGGGTGGTCTAGATTGTAGCAAACTGGTGTTGCAGTTCTGAGAGTCCCAGGTACAAAAAAAACATTTTTTATTAGAAAATGTTAAATTACAAATTTTTGATTTTTAGTTTGGCTTTAGTTCATATAATTTCTTTTTTATTAGAAGAAATTATTATTTTCCGTTAATGTTGAAAGAAACTTTCAATTTGAAAAAAGCAGATTTTTCTACCGCTACTAGCCGAGTAGAATGCATTTTCGAAAGCAGCTACGCAATTTCATCATCAGTACTCTTTGAACGGTAGTAGTGTATATGGTTGTAAACATCACCTATTTAACTTACATGTAACAGAGAAAAGTATACGGTATCAGTGTTTTCCTTCTGTTTTTAATTTGTAAGTTAGGACGAAGTTTTATTTTTCATATAAACTATGCTTTTTTCCATTAAAAGTCTCTTTGGCAACACTTGACTAACGGACAAGCATTTGTCCATCTCTCAGATGGAACGAAACGCTTTTTATTATTGTATATCATACAATAGGGGTAATCACTTTTTAATTTCTTTTATTGTCAACGACAAATTGATAGAAATTATTAAAGATCATTTTGCACCGTGCCATGTGTGAGTTATATGTTAATTTTTATTTATTGTTGAACTAATTGTTTTTAATACAAATTTTTGATTTTTAGTTTGGCTTTAGTTCATATAATTTCTTTTTTATTAGAAGAAATTATTATTTTCCGTTAATGTTGAAAGAAACTTTCAATTTGAAAAAAGCAGATTTTTCTACCGCTACTAGCCGAGTAGAATGCATTTTCGAAAGCAGCTACGCAATTTCATCATCAGTACTCTTTGAACGGTAGTAGTGTATATGGTTGTAAACATCACCTATTTAACTTACATGTAACAGAGAAAAGTATACGGTATCAGTGTTTTCCTTCTGTTTTTATTTTGTAAGTTAGGACGAAGTTTTATTTTTCATATAAACTATGCTTTTTTCCATTAAAAGTCTCTTTGGCAACACTTGACTAACGGACAAGCATTTGTCCATCTCTCAGATGGAACGAAACGCTTTTTATTATTGTATATCATACAATAGGGGTAATCACTTTTTAATTTCTTTTATTGTCAACGACAAATTGATAGAAATTATTAAAGATCATTTTGCACCGTGCCATGTGTGAGTTATATGTTAATTTTTATTTATTGTTGAACTAATTGTTTTTAATACAAATTTTTGATTTTTAGTTTGGCTTTAGTTCATATAATTTCTTTTTTATTAGAAGAAATTATTATTTTCCGTTAATGTTGAAAGAAACTTTCAATTTGAAAAAAGCAGATTTTTCTACCGCTACTAGCCGAGTAGAATGCATTTTCGAAAGCAGCTACGCAATTTCATCATCAGTACTCTTTGAACGGTAGTAGTGTATATGGTTGTAAACATCACCTATATAACTTACATGTAACAGAGAAAAGTATACGGTATCAGTGTTTTCCTTCTGTTTTTATTTTGTAAGTTAGGACGAAGTTTTATTTTTCATATAAACTATGCTTTATGTCCGTTAGTCAAGTGTTGCCAAAGAGACTTTTAATGGAAAAAAGCATAGTTTATATGAAAAATAAAACTTCGTCCTAACTTACAAAATAAAAACAGAAGGAAAACACTGATACCGTATACTTTTCTCTGTTACATGTAAGTTAAATAGGTGATGTTTACAACCATATACACTACTACCGTTCAAAGAGTACTGATGATGAAATTGCGTAGCTGCTTTCGAAAATGCATTCTACTCGGCTAGTAGCGGTAGAAAAATCTGCTTTTTTCAAATTGAAAGTTTCTTTCAACATTAACGGAAAATAATAATTTCTTCTAATAAAAAAGAAATTATATGAACTAAAGCCAAACTAAAAATCAAAAATTTGTATTAAAAACAATTAGTTCAACAATAAATAAAAATTAACATATAACTCACACATGGCACGGTGCAAAATGATCTTTAATAATTTCTATCAATTTGTCGTTGACAATAAAAGAAATTAAAAAGTGATTACCCCTATTGTATGATATACAATAATAAAAAGCGTTTCGTTCCATCTGAGAGATGGACAAATGCTTGTCCGTTAGTCAAGTGTTGCCAAAGAGACTTTTAATGGAAAAAAGCATAGTTTATATGAAAAATAAAACTTCGTCCTAACTTACAAAATAAAAACAGAAGGAAAACACTGATACCGTATACTTTTCTCTGTTACATGTAAGTTAAATAGGTGATGTTTACAACCATATACACTACTACCGTTCAAAGAGTACTGATGATGAAATTGCGTAGCTGCTTTCGAAAATGCATTCTACTCGGCTAGTAGCGGTAGAAAAATCTGCTTTTTTCAAATTGAAAGTTTCTTTCAACATTAACGGAAAATAATAATTTCTTCTAATAAAAAAGAAATTATATGAACTAAAGCCAAACTAAAAATCAAAAATTTGTATTAAAAACAATTAGTTCAACAATAAATAAAAATTAACATATAACTCACACATGGCACGGTGCAAAATGATCTTTAATAATTTCTATCAATTTGTCGTTGACAATAAAAGAAATTAAAAAGTGATTACCCCTATTGTATGATATACAATAATAAAAAGCGTTTCGTTCCATCTGAGAGATGGACAAATGCTTGTCCGTTAGTCAAGTGTTGCCAAAGAGACTTTTAATGGAAAAAAGCATAGTTTATATGAAAAATAAAACTTCGTCCTAACTTACAAAATAAAAACAGAAGGAAAACACTGATACCGTATACTTTTCTCTGTTACATGTAAGTTAAATAGGTGATGTTTACAACCATATACACTACTACCGTTCAAAGAGTACTGATGATGAAATTGCGTAGCTGCTTTCGAAAATGCATTCTACTCGGCTAGTAGCGGTAGAAAAATCTGCTTTTTTCAAATTGAAAGTTTCTTTCAACATTAACGGAAAATAATAATTTCTTCTAATAAAAAAGAAATTATATGAACAAAAGCCAAACTAAAAATCAAAAATTTGTATTAAAAACAATTAGTTCAACAATAAATAAAAATTAAAAAAATGTTAAATTTGTATAAAATTAAAATAAAATAAAAGACTTTTTTCCTAAAAATAGATCATCAAGTAAAAAAAATTAGTTTACATTTTTGGATGGATGCCTCTTACCCTTATATCAAAGCTTCCACCAAGTATGGTTTCAAATCTAAGCCAGCCCTTTTGGGACCTAAATATGGCTAAAATTTTAAAATGTTTACCAAATGAATCGTAGCTGGTTTAATTGACTCTGTTCTAATTTTTATTTTGGACACCGCTATGGTTTGACTTAAGTTAGTATTATTATGACTTCTTTTAATCAGATTTCATTTGGGAAAAAGTTTTGGGGGTCTTTGTTTTAACTATCTCCATTTTGGTGATTTCTGCGACAGACTTCCGGAATACCTGGCAATGACAATGCGCCTTAATATTCGGGACTTTACTTTAGTTTTATTGTCGGATATTTCTGAAACTACGCAGACTTTCTATTCATTCAGATCTTTGGGTGTGTTAGTACTACAGGACAAATGTCTAATGATTATTTTAGCCTCTGCTTGTATAATTATGTTATGGTCTGGAAGGAAGCAAATTTCATTTTCTAAGTATTTATTTCATGTCCATCCCTGTTCTTCCCTCTCCTTTAGAGCAAACTGCATAACAACACATATTTCTGGGCATCTTTCGAAGAATATTATTTTACCAGGGTGGTCGATTTAGTGCAAGTAGAGTACTGCTAGTATAGACTTTCATTCAAAGTATGTGATTATAAAATGTTGCTGTCGCCGTTTATTACGTGAGTGACATTTAAAAGACAATCAATTTATTTAAAAGGAAAAATTGGCCTCAATAGCTTGAAAATTTTACTTTAAAATTTTGAAAAAATGTCAAGCTTCTCAAAAGCGTAAAACATATTTAAACAAATGAAATAATCTTTGCATTTTGTGTGTTTTTTTGAATTTATCATTATGCTACAGCTTTTTGTTTTTGTTTACATTTTACAGTCAATGACGATAGCAGACTTGTTCATAGGTATGTAAGGGGTTAAAGCACCAAAGATGCTTAGGGAGTGTAGTTTTTATTTAAAAACCATCAAGGGCATTAGAACAGGAAACGGATATGACATTTTTAATGTAAAACAGATGCTCCAGCACTTAACTTAAAAAGTGAAATGGAAAAAGCTAAAGAAGAATTAAATAAAAATAAATGAAAAAATGAAGAGAGAAAATCACAACTAAAACCAACTCATTAAAGTATTACCGAAGAGTTTTTTATTGTTAAAGAACCTTTTGTGTTTATATTTAATTACAAGAGCTAAGAAAAAGAATAAAAAAGATTCTGTGATTAAGAACAAAATATTTAAATGATAAAAAAACTAAATAAATAATTATGATTTAAATGTAAATGTTGAAGTTTAAGTTTTTTTGAAGCGACTGAATTATGGTTTTTATTGCAGGATGTTTAATATGGATTCTTGTTTAATTAGTTATGCTCGTTACATATACCCACCCAAACCACATACGTGTCAGGAACATTATAAATTAGTGCAGATGTGGTTAGCGACCAAAAATATTGGTTTGAGGATTACTTTTAAGCATACTGGTTGACTCTGAACTATCCGCAGAGTTCATTTAAGTTTGTCCATCCCTCCGTCCGGTAGGGTGTCAATGTAGATATTCTTGTGATCAAATTATAGGTCGTAAATTAAAAGATATTTTAATTAAATTTTGCACAATTAAGTTTGTTGACACTAGCACAAAGCCTACTGTTAATAATGATAATTGGATCGAAATAGCCATATCAAGTTGTAACTGATTGGAATGTTACTCTATCTTGACAAAATTTTGCATGTGTACCTCACTTTATGCCATCAACTATAATACTGAATACAAACATTATCGGCCATTTCTCATATAGCCCCCATACAAATATGGTGTAGTGTATAGTAATGTAGGGGTTTACCGACCATAATTTTCTTACTTGTTTGTTCCAGCAAATCTGCATGTTTTATGTGTAATTTAAGAATTTTATTAAGTTCACCCTCTAATCAAACTAATAAATTGGTCATAACAGGTTCTTGATGCCTTAAGGACCTGATCTAATGTCAGGATGCACTGTGCTGTAGGATGAGATAGTGCAGCGCCGTAAAAAAACTTATTTCTTAGGTCTTAAGATATACTTCAATTGGTTTAACTGGCGCCATTTGGCTCTAGATGCCACTTTCCGCGAAGAATCTGCTGAGGACAGGGTAATAATTATATCGACAAGAAACTTGGCCGAAATTGGCCAATAAGGATTGGGAAAGTTTCTGAATACTTTTTATACCAGAATGTAATGATAACTTTAATTTAAAAATGTAATTTTCGGCTGGAGATCTATGACGGACTATATAATCATAAATATACGTTTTAAAGGAATATTACCAATTATTACCTTTAAGAGGAATTTCTAGTTTCTATCAGGTAGCCTGCATAAAAGGCAAGCAGTTTTCACTAACGAATCTAAGATAAATGTGGAAAGCTTAATCCTGAAAGTTTTCTGAACAGTAAAGTGTGTTCAAGGCAAAAAATTTTGTTTATACTAACGGCAGAAAATCTTAAGGTGATGCATGTTCCAAAATACTGTGCCGACAATCAGGCAGCCTTAAAACCTTTTAGATGGATTAGCTCAACTTTTTTTGTTGGAGGAGCGTGAAAAATCCCCTCGTGAAATAATGGACCCCTACAACGTTAAACTGTGTTACTGCGACTACATTGGCAATGAAATTAGGGATGAGTTTATACGTACTAGCTCTGCTCTTGAGTTTACGCAACTTAAATATAAGGAGAAACTGTGACACCAGCAAGAGGTGACAATTGAGGGAAGATTATGACCTGATGTATTTGCATGACGAGATTGCAGTGTAGGAACAGAAGTGACTATAAGTTACCTAGGATTGTAGGGGGGTTAATTTCAGCAGGAACTAGATTGCCCACGGTCCTGGGAAAATAGGGTCCAAAGCCCACTATTGCGGTCATACTCTCGTATTTATTTAGGTAATCTAGCAACAAAAGGGGGTAGCTCACCTATGCCAGTACATGTGTTGAAACATATAAAATGATTTGAAAAAATACCAAATTTTTCATTGCTCTGCCAACATCCTCTTAGATTTACGAATTTTATAAAGATATTTGCTGTTGATATTGAAAATTTCGTTTCTTCAAGTTTTAAGTTGCGGTCATCTGCAGTTTTACTATTCTCTTAGGACTTGTATTTTCTTAGACAAAAGTTTCCTTTTATATACAGAAAATAGTCTAATCTGGCCTTAAATAGAGGAACAACATTTTTTGGTTTTAAAAAAATTTTCATTTAGGATACTAAAACTGTTGCAGATACCTTCCTGTGTTATTAGCGGTTGGTTTTTAAGCAATGAGTGCTGATTTGATTTTTGTAAAATAGAATATAATCCATTTCAGATAGCAGATAATAAATCACTTGTTAAAATTTTATGAAGACTGCGGGGCTTGATCGTCAGAATGTCCCATATATATAATGATTGTTTTGCCAAAATTTGCTGTGTCAAAAATTTTATTTTGAAAAATTGGCCAAAAAGTTGTTTGTCAAGTAATAACAATATCTAGTCCCATTTCTAAAATGATATCATACAAAATGCTTCCCCTAGGGCTAATATGCCGAAACCCCAGTTTGAGTTCTAAGCGTTATAATCTGCAGAAGCAAAGATTTTAGGATCTATAAAAAAAATTCTATCAGCCTTTCGTTACCGAAATTATAAGCGGGCATTAAAGTTATGTCATAACAAAAGCCTTGAAAAAATAATTTCAAATGCAAAAGGTAAGTTGCTTGAATTTTTAAATTATATCATGTGAAGTGTGCTCAAATCCAAACCAAAAAGAAAATAATATAAAAACAACAATAGAGTTGTTTAGCTGTTTAGAGTTTTCAACTAAGTTTTGATAAGATAAATGCAAAAGTTCTGGTATTTCATGGGTAACTTCCATGCAGCTTAACTTCGTTCGGAAAATCATCAATCAGGCTCAGCCTTTTTAAAATATTGGTAATATTTCTTGTTCACATTGTCATCATTCATAAATTTTAAGTCATAATTTCCTAATAAAAAAGTTAAAAAATAAATCTAAATTTCTTAATATAAAAAAACTTTAATGTATTTAAAACTAAATTAAAAAATCCATATTTAATTTCCTAAGTATTCATAAAGTTTTCTCTTTAAATATCCTTGACTATGAAATAGTCCTTTTATTTTCAATTTAAATATTTACTTTCTTGTTCAGGTGGGTTGGCTTCTCTTTGTTGGTTTTGCACTGCTTGCTGATGATAAAGACTATAATTCATATTTACCAAGTAACAAATTAAACAACAATCTAATAAATTTTCATATTATCTACGTTGGAAAAATTTAAGGGTAAAACAAAAGTAATTTTTTAAACTTCAAACCGTTTTTGCGGCAATTGTTAGAGTATAGAAACGAAATCACAACAAAATAATGGCCTAGGTCATCTCACCCTTAAAGCAAAATAAACTTAAATTAAAAGAGTTCTTAGTTTTGTATATTTTGGTTTAAATTTCTTCTTTATTCATTTAAAATTATATACAGAAATTTATCACAGCTGGTTTATGTGCCAGAGCTTAAGGTATAATATTTCATGCCAAACCTCAACATTTTACTTTTCCACTCTATGTATCTTCCTATTTTAGTTTTTACTTCCGCCACATTTCGCTTTACTTTTTTATCTTCATTCTATCTTTTAGTTATACAAAATTGAGAAAAATAGTTTGTTTTCTAAATTTCTGTTGAAAAATGTGAATTTTCAAAGCTAACAAACAAATAAGCGAAAAAGTATTTAAAAACTGTAAGAGATAACTTCTCAAAGTAGTTAAATTTAATGCAAAACTTTTACTTCAGGGCATCTACTTTAACCGTTTGCATTTCTATCTTGGCTATCTTGGTTGCTTTTATTTCCTGCTTTAGCAAGGAAAAAACACTTTCTTTTTTTGCGGTTTTTTAAAGGTTACAGAAGCACCATTTGTTAATGTGGCTGTCACTGAAGTGGACATGGTGTTAAGAACACTTAAGTCAACAAAGCGCTATTTTAAGTGGCTTTTTTATGTTGAAAAATGAGCTTAATGCAGGCATGTTTTTGTAAGAGCTTTTAAATCTGTTGCAATTAAAGCAAAAACTGAAAAAAATTTCAGTTTTACATAAAAGGAAAGAAGTCCTTGAATTTTTTTAATATTAAATTTTCAAAGAAAATCAATGTCAAGAGGGGTAACTTTATTGTTATATTAATACCAAGGTCGTAATCGAAACTACTATAAAATTTTAATAGCAAGCCAAAGACGCTGATTCTTTACTCTAAAAACGTTTATTTAAACAAATAATATTGACAACTTAGCTCAACTTAGCACACATGCTATACAAAGGCGCAGCTAGACAATTCCTTGCCGACACTTGGGTGGTATGATGGATGTCAATGGGCACAAAGTGCAATATAAGAACCATTAAAAGTTCCGACGTACATATTGCCTCGCTGGAAATCAGCTGCTAAATAAGTTCAGTATAAAAGCTTGGAGTTAAAGAGCCTATATTTCTGCTAATATAATAAAAAAATTTAATAAACTCTTATTTAGAAAAAAAATTAAAAATCAGAAAAATAATTATAATTTATGCAAAAAAAAAAAATAAATTCTTTTGCCAAAAAAAACTAATAAAAATTAGAAAAAAATAATGATTTCTGCTAAAAAAACATAAAATAAAAAAAATAATTGTAATTTAAAAAAAAAATAATATCTTGCGAAAGATTCGAAATAAAATTACTTCTGAAAAATAATTAAAATATAATATTTTTGCTTAAAAAAAAATATAGCAAAACAAGTAAGAGCGCTATATTCGGCTGTGTCGAATCTTAGTAGCCTTCACATTGGATTTTTAAAACCACGAACATATTTTGTTTTTAGCCGTTTTTTTATTTATTAAATGTTTTTAATTCCAAAATAAGGATTGGTGTCATATTTTAACCCTTTCAGACTGATTCTGAGAAAAATGTGGGCATTTTTACATCGTTTTTGTAAATTTTGTATGAAAACCCCATTAAGTGACGAAAATAGGGGGTAAATATGTTCAAGAAATATGTTTGAGAGAAGTTTTAGGGGTTTTTGCCATTATTTTTTTTAATTTTCTATGGCAGCTATGTTAGGGTGTAGTGACAAAGGGTAAGTATAATCCACAAGTTAATAGGAGTCGGTCTTACATTCTTTCTGTGTAGGAAAGCCCTGGAAGCTGTGGGAACGATTTAGATAAAAATAAAAAATAAAACTTCGATGGCAACCCTTCTAGGTGGCGGAGATAGGGTGTAAGTATGTTCCAAAAAAAATATTCGGGATGAAAAATTGCATATTATACGGGGCAACTCCGGGGCAATTGTAAAAGTTTTAATGTACAAATTTTAAACATAACAAACAGAGCTAGTCTTGGTTTTTAGCCTATATCTCGGTCAGTTATCGGGTAATTTTAATTAATTTCAAAAGCGATTCTTTCGCAAATATTTCTGATAGTTTGAAAACACCTACGGATTTATGCGACATCGAGGGGCTTCAGAAATGAATTTGGACCATCACACGGAGAGACGGATAGATGGACAGACGGACAAGGCTTTATCGACTTCCCTATCTATAGAGATCCAGAATATATATGGGGGATTTCATGTCAAATGACCCAACTTTTAAAACCGATGTCTTTCGATTGGAAAGAAATTTGGATCAAAGTAAGTTTTTGCAGAGACTAGTTTAGACACAATTTTAGCAAAAAAAAAAAATTATTTTATGCTAAGAAACAAAATAATTCAACCTTTCCGACGGTATGCATTGAAAATATTAACAAAATGTGTTCAGACATTGCCATATAAAAGTGATTTTATTCCAGAGGCCTAAAATTTTGTTGGTAATACAGTGTCGAGTGTATGAGACTTTATTTGGTATCTTGCATACCGTCGGAAAGGTTAAATTATTTTGTTTTTTAGCATAAAATAATTTTTTTTTTTTTGCTTAAGAAAAAATTTTACATAAATAGCAAAAAAATCAAAATAGAATATACGAGAAAATTGGAAAACCTCTGCCTTGAGTTACAAAACATTATTTTTTATAGATATCCCACTCGCATCCCACTAAGCGACCTCCAAGGTCTTTAAAGAAAAGACCTAAGCTTTCTTTTGAGCAAAAAAAAAAAATGGGCACATTTGGAAAAAAAAATTTTCTAATTATGTATTTTATAAAAAAAAATAAAAAAAAATTTTTTTAATTTTAAAAATATTTTTTCTGGAAGATTGAAAAAAAGCTATCGAAACTATTGGGACGAATTTTGTTAAAAGCAAAAGGTAATAAGCTACATGATCGTGTTAAAAAATTGTGTCTAAGCTACTCTCTGCAAGAACTTACTTTAGTCCAAATTTCTTTCCAATCGAAAAAAAAAGCTGGGTCACTTGATATGAAATCCCCCATATACTTTGTGGGGTCGCAAATGGATAATAAAGAAATCACAAATGGAATTACAAACGTGTAGATACCCTTATCACTTATGTGAAAGGTATAAAAATAGATACATATAATTTTTGAAAAAAAAAAAAATCAAAATATAGATATTATATTTGCAAAAACATTCTAAATAAAATAATAAAATTTTTTCCTGCAAAAAAATGAAGAAAACCACAGTAGAATTATTTCTTCTCAAAAAGATATAAATCAAAAAACAAATATAGTTTTTGCAAAAAAAAAAAAAACACAAAACCAAAAATTAAAAAAAAAATTATTAAAATTTTTGGCAAAAAATATGAAATTAGAAAGTAATAATTTATTTTGTAATAAAGTAATTTTTTGGAATAATAAATAATAATAAGGGTCCCTGATTTTGTACAGCTGCAGATATTATTAATAATAATGTGACTATGCTGAAAATTCTAAAGTCGAAAATGCCTCGGTTTCTAGCAAAAAAATTGTTGGTAGGGTTCTTCTTAAAGCACGAGTACAGCTTGAGCATCAAATCTACCTAAAATTGTTTAACCCAATACAGCAATATAAATTTGAAGTGCAGTCGAAAAAACAAACCAATCAGCGGATTTTTTTTTATTATTTTTTTTTTTTTTGTTATCTGAACAAATTTTTAATTTATGGCCACATCTTTTGTTATCTTTTTCCTACTTATCATGAATCTTATATATTCAGTGCCTCTAAAGGATTCTAAAGAAATTATTAATTAATGTGAGCTAAACGAAAAAATACATTTTGTATTGCTGCTGAATCAGCCTAAGCTCCAGTATTAATGCTCATTTTTTACTCCTTCAGCTTAAGGTAATGTTAAAAATTTTTTTCTTAATAGTTACTGCAGCTTCATGCAACTGATAGCATGTTAATTAAAGAGAAGTTTTTTACTGATTCCAATTATGGTGCTTTCAAGTTAAAAAACTTGGAGTAACATTTTTAAATTTAGATGCAGTTTTTTAGTGCCAATAGGAATACATTAAAAGGTATCTAAGCCAGCAAAAAGGCTTTTGTTTTTTTTTCTATTATTTGCACTAGTAGATTAATTCTTTTAAAGTTCTAAAAATATAAGTTTTAAGAACAAAATCCTTGAAAAATATTATTTTTTAATTGAGATACATAAATGTAATCTTAAAACCTGTTTATACGTTAAGATTTTTACATCAATGTATTGAGAACCATGATTTTTCTGATAATATATTTAAAAAATATTTCAATTTCCTGCATAACAAAAACTTTGTTTCAATTTATTTTTATAAGTTTTTATTGTGAAATATTTTTTTAATCTACAGGATATTAGAAAACTCGCAAAGCAATTTGAACTATCAACGTATCAATATTAAAAGAAAAAATATTGAAACACTTTATTGATTTTCAATTCAGCTAAAATGCACAATAGTTTTTTAGGTGACGATTTTTATAAAAGAATTAAAAATAAATATTAAAATTTTATATAAAATCTCATGTTTGTAAAAATTCCTTAAAACTACAACCAAATGCTTGAAAATGAATTTTTGGTTTTTGTTATATTTCATACTATTTAGATCTTTTATTTTAATTTTTTTTTTGATGTAACAATTTTTTTGTTGCTGTGTTTTAATATTTTCCTTTTTTGTTATTCTTCCTCTTCCTTTTACATGTTACTTTCAACTCTCGTTACATATGGGAACATTTGATTTTTTTTCCATCGAAATTGTTTGTTGCTGCTTCTGTGCTGTTGTGAATATTTTCCTTTGAAATAAACATTTTTATGAAAACCCAAGCTTGAGAGAATGTATTAAAATAAGTGTAACCAACTTCAAAGCAAGTTTTGTTGTCAATAATTTGCAAATAAAATGGTTGGCAAGGACTCATGGAAACATTAACATGTTTGAAAGTAGCTTACGTAAAAATCCGCGAATTTCAATACTGATAAGAGCAGCCACAATGGAACCTTCAAGAGCGATTATTTATGGAATTTTAAAATTCCCTAAAGTTAAATCCTTTAAAAATAAAAATCATTCAAAAACTAAAAACATATGTCTTTAATTTACGCCAAAATTTTTTTGAAACGATGTTGGAGCGTTTTCACGCCGAAAACTACATTTATTTGAAGCGACAAGAATCATTTCCACTTAAAAAGCCATGTCAACGATAGAAACTACCATTACTTGTCTCCAGTTTTCGGAACACTCAAGTGGAACATCAAAAACCATTGCCTTGCCCCAGGGTAACTGTTTGTTATGCCTTATCCACACATGAGAAAATTGCACTATTTCTTTAAAAATTTTTCCAGACCAGGCGACGAATTTCAATAGTAAAAAAATATCGACGCAGGATTACGAAACTTTTTTTGCAAAACCTACGAGCTCATTCATCGTTCTCCTCACATTAATGATTTATATAGGATGGGGATGTCTGTGCAGCCAGAGCTTGAATTAATTAGCTTCAGAAAAACTTCCCCAAAAACTAAACAGTCGCTTTGGGTACAGCTTATGGCCACGGAGGTCGCCTGATCTAACTCCGAAGTATTTTTTATGGGGCTACCTTAAAGAAAGGATTTAAAGGAAAGTATTCATCAAAAAATTAGCTCAATTAAATCAAGTTTACAATAGGGTGTGTCGCCGAACACAAGGCTCCGTTTCAACAGTGTGTCCAACTCGACTCAAGACTTCTGGATGACATATCTACTCTTTAAAAAATGAAATCCATATTTTGATTCTATCATTCAATGCTCTAAATAAAACTTTGTTTCCCTTTGTGTAGACACACTTTATTAGTTCTAGCTTCGTGAGTCTTACCCCGAATAGGTAGATGTACCACCGTAAAAAAATAGTTAACCGCAGTGCAGCTTAGCACAAAAGGATCCATCCTTGAAATCTTTGCAAAATCAAGTAGTTTTGGTTTTTTTCCATTTCTTAAACATTTCTTCTGATTAAAAATTTCCATTACACACATCCAAAAAAATCTTTTTTAATATTAAATGTTTGTTAAATTTTAAACCTGTACTGTACCTGGCATTACCGCATCAAAAGCTTTCAAGAATCCTTCTCCTAGACAAAGACTTTTGGGCCCTTTGAGTCCTTTCAAAAAGCAAAAACTCCTGAAAAATCAGTGAAAAGAAAAGTAAATGTTATACATGAGTAAGTAAATGAAAATTTATCATCCTCTTATATACAAAAGGATAATAATAATTAAAAAAAAAACTTTATTTTTTCAGCTGCAATATATTTTAAAAATCGCTGGTAAATCGTTTATGATATAGAAAATTTTTGCGCTATTTGTAAACCAAAGGTTTAATTTGTGTTGCCCCAACTACATAACATTCTAACCACTTTAGCTGGTCACATTTTTTTAAACACCTCTATTTTGTTATGTTATTTGAATCAGTTTTTCATTTGTTCCGTTGTTAGTTTGATTGCAAATGATTTGTTATAGTGCAACAACTCTTACAACGGATATATTCAAATTGCAACCGAATGTTGCTCTCTTTTTTGTTGTCTTCTGATTGCGTATCCCTAAAAACACATCCCACGAATATGTTTAATAAAAAAATTCCTACAAACATACACATGTGTGTATTCAATCTATAGTTGAAATATAATATTGTTCCTTATTTTTTTTATTTTATTTATTTATTTCTCCTGTTTCTATGATGTTTAACATTTTACCATATTGCATTGTTTTTTTTTTGGAAATTCTGATGAAATACATTCTTGTTTTTAAAATTTTATTTTGGTAGTTAAAGAAAATGAATGAAATTGATAAAGAGGGCGAAAACTTACACAATATAAACATCGTTTTTTATTTGCCACAATGCCAATGGGTGCAGAAATAAATTGAGAAAAATTGCAATTTCTATTGATACATCATCGAAGTCATTGTCATTATGGTCTTAAGCATTATCATCATCATTTATATTGAAGTTGCAGTCGTGTTAAGTAAATTTGCATGTTTTTTTGTTCTCAATTCTTTTGTTTCCAGGTCTTTCATAAGATAAGTTACTGTTTTTCTCAAAATTAAAAGGTTAAACTAATGAACAAAGAAGTACTGCATGTTTTATATATTTCCGATCAGGTATTCTTTTAATTTGTGTTTTAACAAAATAAGTTTGAATTGCACCAAATATTTTCACGCATTCGATCGTTTTGGTCCCATTGAATATGCGCTCCGAACTAACTTTAAGTCCTTAAACCAAAATAAACAATATGAAAAAGCCTACTTAAGGACACTTTTCACTAAAGTCCAGTGAAGCGCTTAGCTTAGCATCACTGTTGCGATGAGAACCACATATAAAGCAGCACAGGACTCACTTCTCCACATGGTATATATTGAGAACTGGGGGACAAAAATATCGGCAGGAAACATGAAGGGATTATTGGATGGAATTAGCTAGTCTGCATTAAAGGGGTGTGCAGGTGAAGTTTTCGGGTGAATAAGAACTGAAGTTGGAATCTGTATCATGAGATAGAATATCAGATTACCTGCAAGATATCTGCTGAGACTGGTAAATTTTAAGGCAATGAATGCTGTACTAGAATATGCTCTAAAGGATAGTGATGTGAATAATAAAGTTGGCAGCAGGCAGTGCTTATAGTCTTTAAAGCATATTGCATCAAGGCTGACAAAGGACTATAAGAATGCTCTTGGTGCGATCATTGCACATTTAATTTTAGACTGCGATGGGTTTCGAAATACATCCATATAGTTCGCACTGATATTTTAAATATGCCCCTTTAGTGGAAGATGCTTTGAAAGCACCAATGAGTCACTATTTTGCAATGATTAAAATATGAATGCTAAACATGACACATTTTTATTAAGGGGATAGGAGACTGCAGAGTAGCTATACAGCTGGAGCTCAGATAAGCTTAAGAGGGTCCTTACTATCATAATTGAGGTCATAGCTATGCTCCAGCTGGGTAAGGTTTAGACGAGCAAATTGGATGGCAGTACTTTTAATTATTATATAATAGTGGGATAAGGAGGAGGTATAACAAGCGATAGAGCATGTTGCTCGTTACTGCTCAACATAAGGCAAACATAAGACAAAGTGATTCCATGAAAGGTTTCACGAATCCTAGAAGAAGTTCTGCTGAGTAATATAAAAACATCATTGGGTTCGCCAAAGAAACCAGGGGGCCAGGATGAACAACGGGATTTTTAAGGCTGCTACTTTTTTATTCTTCTCTCTGGCTAAGACTATCGCTTTCTTTTCTTGTTGGTTTTGTCTCTTGTTTACTTGATGGTTGGTTTTTCTTAATGGGGCAGGATTTAGGTCCAATTTAATCACCCATCGCAAACTAAGCTATCCTTGGATTCCTTCCTTTAATTATTATGTCACTAAATTAGGCAAGACAAGTCGAGTCTTACGTGCGAGTTTGATGGTAGGTCAAGGAAATGCTTTAAAAACAGCGTCGAGTATTGAACAAATCGCGGTTATATACAAAGCGTTACAATGCCTAGACTTTGGGTAAACCGTAAGCTTTTGAGAGAATATGGCTCGATTAATGCACTCCTGCACTACAAAGTCTGATCTCCGGCTCTATATTGCATTTATTTGCCAAACGGAGGGTGAAGAGCATATACTGAGAGTGTTTGTGAACACTGCTTTTGATTGTCGCGATAGAGATGTAAAGGAGATTTTGATGATTGTAAATATGCAAGGTTGGCTGGGTTTGCTTGTAAAGTAAGAACTAACGTGAAAATTTACTTAATAAAGCTCACAGGAGTGTAGCCTTCCGTCCAGTGTGCTGACCCCCCTGCCCTTATCTTTCCCCTGGCTGCTGGTATGTATATCACAAATGCAGTTTAGTGCCTTTGCTACTGCTTTTTTGTCGACCGTGTTTTTGTTCATCTTGTTGCTGCGACCATTGCTGTTGGATTTTTGTTGCTAATTGGTTGCTTAAAGGTGAAAGTAGGACTCTTTTAAGGGGACTTTTTGTTAAAAAAGTATATGTTTGAACGCTGTTGGTGATTGACTTTGCCGGTGCCACACCATGTAGCTAAAGCAGCGCTTGTGGGAGATGATTTTTTAAAACTGAAGGAAGTTTGTTTCTGTTAGCAGTAAGTAACTACCTAATTCTAAGCAAGTTGGAGTTGCCAAAAAAATTTTAAAAAATGTTATGTTTTAATTATGTAAGGAACGGCTAGAACTTAAGTTAGGTCAGTTTGAAGAGCAACATGGTAGTTGTGGTGCAACCCAAATTACAAACGAAGCTTCTGTTGGTTGGAACTGCGCTGCAAGCAGTGTAAAAACCTATAAATCGAAAGGTGTTCCAGATAGGTTCCTCTTCCCAGCTAGGTAAGAAGTTATATCCAAATAAATGAGTGGCTGTAATTCAGTACTAATGAATGAAACGTAAAGTTAAGTAATGTCCTTGGAGGTACTGATCTAGGCACTTCTTTATAAAAAAGTCATCAAAAATATTTTATCGTTGTTCAATACTTTCCATATCTGTGGCTTCGTTAAATATTATTATTAAAAAGATTTTCAGATATTTTTAATTTTAAGCTACTTTTTAAAAAAACAACAACAATACGAAAGTTTTGCATTCGAATATGTTCATTTTAATAAGTTTTATGTTCTAGTCTTTTCATAAGATTGAGTTTGCAATTTTTCCTCTTTTTTTGAATTTCTTATTGAGTATTTTTGTTTATATTTTTCTGCTTGAGAGAATACCCTTCAAAATGATGACTTTAATTTAAAAAAGGGGGAATATTTTTGCAACAACATTCCACATTTTGTTTTAACATAGCTTTGGTTGTCATATATTAAGGCGGTGAATGAACTTAGTTTCTTGAAGATTTGCTTTCAGTTGTTTTTGTATATTTAAAAATAGAAGAGTTTAAAGCCAATAATTTCGTAAATTTAGAAAAATAGTTTTTAAGGAAAAGAATACACCAAAATAGGGGAGAAAATACCATCAATATTTAAAATTAGCTGTAAACTTGAAGTGCAACAGAATTTTAAATGCAGCATGTTGTGCATCACTAAAAAGTATAAACAGGTGCGCCAGTGTGTGTTCTTTAATCTGCCCGAAAAAGATCAAAAAAGTTGGTGTGTGTGTATGTTTGTACATGAAAAAATCAAGATAAATGTATGTTTTCATATGTAATTTTTGTACAGTAAATGTACATATGTTCATTGTTCATTTGTAATAAAAGGAAGGTAATTTAAAATTACCAACAATTCATTTAAGTCCTTTTAACAGTTTAAATACTTTTGGTTTTACAATAAATTTTTTTGTTATTGTTTTTAATTTATTAAAGGTTTTTTTAAAAAATATATTTTGCTTTCATTTTGCTTTAAAAATAATAAAGTGTTTTTAAATATTTAAAAGAAAAAATATTTTCAGGTCAAATTTGAATTTTAAAATGTTGACTTATGCCTTTTTTGTTGAAAATGAGTCAACGTTCGTATAAAGTAAAAGCTATGGTAGAAAAAAAAACAACAACAAGCGTAAACCATTGTAAAACAGACCAGCAACATTGACAGCGATGGTAGCAAAAACATCAACCACAACATTAAAATGCCATATAAACCAAAAAATCTGCTTATTAAGGGGGTTTATTTTGCAGTCGAAAGTGTTTATACAAATATAGCTAACATGAATAGGCTATTAAAAACGCCCTTGTGACTACATTTCAAACGCCAAATACTTACAGTTAATGGATGATTTTTTAAGATCTCTCAAATTTTATTTAATAAAAATCACATAGAATTTGCAGAAAAATAAGAAATAAGACTACGCCTCAAATTGCTCTTTTGCTGGATCTGATTTTGGCATACTCTCTCTAACATATTGGCTGGTGTATCACGAGTGAACTTTTGTATATTAGATTCCATTGCGTCAACCGCTGTATACATGAGCCTTCACATAGCCCGAAAAAAATATATGTTAATTTTTACCATTTTGGCGGCCACCAGGCTGGCCCCATTAGAACATTGTTTTTTGCGTTTTGTGGGATGTGCACCGTCTTGTATGAACCACATGTCAACTAAGTCCAGCAAAACAATCTGTAATTATAGCTTACCAAGCTCTCCATTCATGAAAACGTTCTGCCTACGCCGTCTTTGAAAAAGTACGGTCCAATAATGCGACCGACCAATAATCTACAAAAAACCAATGAATTTTTTCGATGAATTTTTAGCTCCTGCAATGTTTTTGGCTGTTCTTTACACCAAACAGGTAACCACTCAACCAAAAAATATCTCTGTCACTGAACACAATTTTAGGATAAAAAATTGGACATTTATCCGCCTTAGCCAGCGCCCATTCATAGTAAGTCAGCAGATGTATTTCCAAAGATTTAACATTTAATTAAAGTAACAAAAGCCCAATTACTGCAAATGCTGCCACTACGCACTACAGAAAAAATGCAATTTTAGGCCGCAAAGTTTGTATTTGAAATAAGCTTCCCAATAAATAAAATATCCACAAAAACTGCTCCTTCCCTCCCATAACCTACTTTCCTGATACCAACTTAATTCAATATATGCAAAAGGGCCATCCACTGAGTGCTGGTTATGCACTCTACGTATGCGTATTGGTAATTGTCTAATAATATAAATTTGTTGTGAATTTTAGTCCGAAAGTCACCCACATGGACAATAAAATGGAATAAGTTTACCTTAAAAAACAAATTTCAAGTCATATTGACAGTTTCTGTTCTATTATAAGGAGTCACTACATTTCTAGTTCGTTGCTTTTCCATAGCCCATACTTTAATATTTTTAGAGCTTTAATTGCGAAAAATTCAAAAACTAGAGAAAATTAAATTTTAAATAACTAAACCGACTTTTGGCCTCAGTCTGGGTTATTTGGCTTTAAAGTCATTTTTGAAGAATTATAATTTTAAAAATCCAAAAATTATATAAAAAATGTGAAAAATTTACATTTTGCCGACTTTTCCGACTACCGACCTCGAAATCTTTAGTTCCATTTATATTAGGAATCATAATCTCAAAAAAAAAAAAATTTAAAACAGACTACAGAAAATGATTGATGCTTTGCATAGATATTGTCAATTATGCAGTTTAACCGCTAACTTGAGTAAATCGAAAATAATGGTTTTTCGTTCTGGCACACGTATCTCGAGTCAATTAAATTGGCATTATGGAGGCGAAAGTGTTAAAATCGTGAACATTTATAGATACCTTGGTGTTGATATCAGTTATAATCTGTCTTTTAATAAACATTTAAAAAATAAACTTTCTGCATCTAAATTAGCGATTAACATTACGTGGTCAAAATACATCAATCACCATAAAATTTCCAAAAACAATAAACTAAAAATATTTCATGCTGCTGCGCGTTCCATAATGTTTTATGCTGGGGATATGTTAAATATGAAATTGTTGA
This sequence comes from Melanophora roralis, assembly GCA_963583895.1. Lineage (NCBI taxonomy): Eukaryota > Metazoa > Arthropoda > Insecta > Diptera > Rhinophoridae > Melanophora > Melanophora roralis. Next base: position 115,394,348 of record OY757187.1, on the reverse strand, counting down.
ACGACTGTTTCGTTTTTTCATTAAAAGAATGCTTTATTTACCATCTACAACGCCAAACTATATGTTACACTTAGAGACAAGTCTGGACTCACTTTATGTTTCAACATTGAAACTCCATTTTGATTATGTAAATAAAGTTTTAAAATTAAAGCCTCAAAGGTAACCATGCATACTTGCTAAAGCTGTAATATCCCAAAATGTGTATTGGGCTAAAGAATGGTCTTCTATTTGTCGACGATTTAATTTTATACCTCCAGATAATACCCAACCTATTTGTGCGCATTGGAAAGCTATAATAAACTTGGTAAAAACTGTTGAACACAGAGAAAATATTAATAGTGCAATGCATTCTCATCATGATATGTATTCCTTACTAAATTACAATGTCACTCCTATTAGTGCGTCAAACTATTCATCACGCGTTACTGGCCTATTAATAAAAGCGAGGGGCGGGCTACTAGATTTAAATGGCAGACCTTTTAGAATCCACACAACCAGCACGTGCACAATGTGCAATTTAGACGCAGAGGAGAACACCTACCATTTTTTTGGAGTTTGCCCATTATACAAACAAATAAGAATACGTTTTTTTGGTAAAACTCACCTTGAAGTTAATGAAGTACTCAGAATACTGAATGGATATAATTTTTACTCTTTGTACAAATATATTGAATTATCTTTGAAGTACCGATTATTAGTTATAAATGAATTTGTTGTTTAGCACCTCTCCAAATTATTGATGGTTTGTTTAAAAACATGTTAAAATAATAACACTTTTTAGAATAATAAAATTTAACTTATTTCTACCAATATGGCTTACAACGGAAAAGTTATGCCATTAAATATAGATTATAAAACTTTGTAAATAATGAATATGTAAATACAATGTTATGAAAAAATCTATTTTTAAATATCATATTGCTTAATCAGGGTAAGAAGTCATTGATCTCATAATATACATACATATAAATTCAAAAAATTGGAAAAAGTGCAAAAAACTTAAAATGTTTGCTGGCTTCCCACTCAATCTTAGTCAAAAATGCAAAAGAGACCAACATTTAAAAAAAAAATATTTTCTGAGCATTTAATAGACTTTAAACCTTAGTCAAGCCCAAAATCGTTGGACTGAAATTTACATAATTTCATAAAAAAGTGCCTAAAATATGAGGAAGTTTTGTTGTACTAATTGAAGGCCAATACTCGATACTCAAACTCTCAAAAAATACAAAATGTAAATTTAAAGTACCCCTATATAATACTGTCTTCCTTGTTTTAAAAAATTTTCAAAATCCTTTTAATGGATTTTCGAGACCTGTTTAAAGAAATTAAAAGTTTGTTTTAATTTCTATTTGAAAAAGAGTTACAAAAAGTACCATAGCCTAACCCCTTGGGGGGAAAGTATTAAAAGAAATTCAAAGCATCGAACATAATTTTTATTACGATGTTATCTTTATATCTTTAAGTCGGCACTTTAAGGCTCCTCCTTTATATGTATAAAAACATTTTAATGAGCAAACCCTAATATATATGTTTCTATACGCAGATATGCATCTAAAAGCAGAGTTACTTCATTTGTATATATTTACGTAAGAACACACATAATAACATAATTATATGGTACTTAAGCACCCTACATCAAATGAGGCTGAAGAAGTATTATGTGGATTTTTCAAATCTCTGGCTATTTGCAGTTAGCAAGCTAATTACATTTAAGTGTTTCCATAACAAAGACCTATTCTATTCTTAGAAAACCTTATAAGCAGACACGCCCAGGGAAGTATGTCTACCCTGTGTGCGAATTGATTGAGAATTTTCCAAGAAAATTTGATATCGATACCATTTTTATAAGGAGTTAACTAGTCGTTCTGGTCTAACAAATATATTCCTAATTTTTGTTTTTTAACTTGCCTTTTACTTTTAGCGACATCGCTTGCTCCAAACATCTGGTACTTTATATCAAAATACATGATGATAATGACGATGATGTTGTTGTTATTTTTGTTGGGTTTTGTGTAGTTGTTGTTTTGCTTAGACACGATGCAACAAGATTATTATTTTAATAATAATGGTGATGGTAATTATTACCACATCGTGGATTTTTAAAAGTGCAGCGATATTACACTGCACTTGTTTTTGTTGGTATGACTACTGCATTCCCCTTTTCTAAGCACATGCATTTGTTTATTTTTTAAAAGAATACAAGCAGTATATACAGAAAACTACTTATAAGTGTTTGCCCTAATGTTATTGTGTGTTTTTTGTTAAAAATTAGCTTATTGGGCTTTTTTAATATTTATTTAGGCATTATAAACAAATGTCTTTTAATTATAGTACGTAGTCGTTGCACTTCTGTGTGGTAGTGCTTAAAAATATGTTTTTCTTTAAATTTTAAATTTACAATCGGCTATCACAGTATAGTATATTAAGTTAAGTTTAGATAATGTTGCTTTAAAAGTGTCATATAATGTGTAAAGTTTAATGTGCAAGGAAAAGTTTGCTAAACCGCTAGCCCAAACCAAGCTTTTAGAAATTCATGTTCTTAAGCCTTCCTTTAATACTATACTATTTAAGAAGTATATACCCTTTAAAAATTACTATTCATTTTTTTTCTAAAAGTTTAAATTAGAACAGCACATTGCGTTACACTGATTAATTTTATAAATTTCTAATTAACTTGAACACTTCGTAATTGTTCTTAATTCTATATTAGTATACAAGCTCCGATGCTGCCCAATGTTGCATTGCTAGTTTCGATTTTTGTTAATAATATTGTTGTTGTATTTTACCCATAATGCATTTCTTTAAATACATTTTTGGCTGTGTTTACCAAAACAAATTTAAGTGGACATTTTTGCGGAAAAATTTACGAATGAGTGGAGATTAGTAGAATGGGTTAAACTATAATTTAATGGCATTATGAATATTTACATGCATACAAATATATAAACATATAAACATACATATGTATGTACCTATAGATATATGTCTCTACATATAAACATATAAAAATATTCGAATATGCACGCCTTAATCGAATTCAAAGATTTCAAAGCGCAAATGAAATCATTTAAAAATTCGTTTCTCAAAAAAAATTTCCTTTTTTTTAATAAAATTAAAATTAATTTTTAAAAAAGCGTTGAATAAATTTTATCTAAGAAAATTTTTCGGTTAGTTTAGTTTAGGATTTCCCACGGCTATACTGAAGAGTGCACTTGATGTGTTCTATAATTATTGTTTGTAGGCAACTGTGTTTAAAAACTTGTTAATATTTTTAACTTAAGATTTGGCACTTCGTATTTCAGTACTTTTGCTATTTTGTAACGATAAAATTGGCAGTCATCAAGATACTTTTCTGTTCAGAGATCTAACCGAAAAATATGATTTGAATAACTTTACCGAGTACGGGAAGGCACCTAATACTGAATATACTTAAACAAGCTTGTATGTGAAGTTGTATATTTCAAATTTGTTTAAGTAAAGTTTATTTACTAGTGGAGCGATGCCTCAAAAATATTATTTTATTTCGATTTAATTGTTTTCTTACAAGGTTGAATATTCTCTGAAAGGTAAGCCCGAAGCACATAAACGGTCATGTGTGCAGGTTTCTTTAACTTGTTGGTAAAAAAAATTTTTTGATAAATTCTAAAAAAGTCGTTGCTACCTTCTTTTATGCAAGTAAAATTTTAGGTTTTTTTTTGTAACAACAAAAAAGCTAGAACATCCAGAACCAGGTTAATTTTATTAGTGCTTCAAAATAAGGCTGCTAGTAAACAAATGTCATTATTTTAATTCATTTATTTCGGCTTTGTTTAGAATTTTTTTATTCACAAGTCTCAAAGTATTTATACCCAAACTTACGGCCAAGTACAAAGGTTTTTGCCTATCTCGCCCAATCTTTTCCTAAACGGATGCGAGCTGTTTTTTGTATGGTATCTAAAATAATTTAATCTTTAACCAAAAGTCGTTCCTCGAGACTGTGAAGGAAAGTTTTTGGAAACTTTCAGAAAAAATTTGGTACGTGAACTCGATTGAATAAGGTTATTTGTTATATTTTTTTTGACGCCCAGTGTATATGAAAATCTTTTCTTACACTATTTTTCAATTAAAAACGATGTTTTATTAATACTAAAATTTTTTTTATCTTCTTCTCTGGCACTGCATTAACCCTAGATAGATAACGTTATTTTTTTGTACGTTAAAGATAATGATACGTCTAAAAGACGTATGATTGCTAACATCCTTTTAAGGACTTAAAGAATTGAAAATTGTCATATGTTTTTTTGAGGTCATTTATTCATTAAGTTTTTTTCTTGTTAACATAAGCATTTGGCAAGTAAAAATTATAATAAACACAAATAACTTAAAATTAAATAGAGACCAAAAATTAATAATAAATAAAAAGCCTTTTTCAAAGGACTCAAAAACAAGTATAAAAAAGAAAAAAGTATATATTTTTTTAAATATATTTATACACTTATACATAAGACTAAGTTTTGCAAGCAAAAAAATCTTATTGTTGTATCATTATATGCAAGTGTTGGAGACTAACTTTTGATGTTCTCCAAATACGGGTGTTTGGCATTTGAAACATAACACTTTCGACATTTGTCGAATTTTTGAAAGGACAAAACCCACAATATATTTTTTTTGGAAACGGATTGATCTTCACTATCGTTTTTTTTTTCGTACTACCAACAAAATTTCGGGTGATGTTACGCAATGATTTCAAAAAAGTCAAAATTTTAAGCCACATTTGCCTCCAAGGTGTTGTTAGGGACGAGGAAAGTTTCCTTATATATATTTTTTTGCAACTTATATGCTTTTGATTAGCAGAAAGTGGGTTCTGAGAATATAACATTGGTGTTAATAAACGCCACGTTGAGCATTCTATAAAATATTGCCATTGGCCATCTGTAGGCTTTTCTTGAACATTACATCAGAGAGCACATTTGGCCAAATATATCAACTTTTGTTTGGTTGTAATATAATATTATATCTATCTGGAATTCCCGGTTTGTCATCAATTGCTTTTATTTCATTACAGGATGAAAGCAAATAGATCATTTTAGATGTATTAGGTTTATATGAGAACAATGTCAAAGGACCATCGTAACAAAACGTGGTATTGCCAACTCGATGTGATTCACTTCTGTTTTACTTATAGTTTCAGATGAAACTGAGTCATCTAAAACTTTCTGCAACAAAGCATGAATTTCTTCATCCCACAAGCCACGCTTACGTGCCATTGTTATAAAAAATTATTGTTATAATAGTTCATTAAATTACTGTTAAATTTGAAGAGATATAACAAACCAGTCACACAAAAGATAACAATACGTCTCGGAGACGTATGGTTTGTAATTTCTGAGAAATAAGAACAACTTACCGCACGAAAACAAACACCACTAGGTAGCTTCTGACAACGACTGAGAATACTGAGCATCAAAACTTTCTCTCACAACAAACGACTGAAATAAATTACAAAATTGAAAAGATGTACGTCTTTCAGGCGTACCTTATCTATCTAGGGTTAATAGACATAATTTAAGAAAAGTAAAAAATTTAAATGAAAAAAAAATTAACTCGAGATATATATAAATATAAGGGGAAGAAAAATCTTAAATAAATAAAATTTCTTTGAAACAATTTTATCAGTTTACTTGAAATCTCCTACCACACACGAAATACAGAAAGAGAAAAAACTAAAACATGCACCAAAACTCAAGCGGCAAAACTATGAACTAAAATATTGAAATTGTATAAAATAATTATTTCTTTCTTTAGTTTTGTGACACTGTTTATTGTGAATATTTTTTATAAAATTTTTGGGATGGTTTAAACACTTGCTTAAAGCATAACGTTAAAGGAAATATTATTTAAATATATATTTAAGTTTTCATCCCTAATTTTTAAAAAAGCTTAACAGCTTTTTCGGTAACTTTTTGAGTTGTTTGCTGAATTAAATTAAAATTGAAGGGCTTTGAAAGCTAATTTGTACTAAAGGTATTAGTCTTAAAAGAGCTTGGGATGGCTGCTTATGATGTGTTTGTATCTAAGTTTTGCATAAATGTATGTTTCCATTGGTTTACAAATTTACTTAGCAAAGATTTGAGAGTTTAACAATTTTCAAACCCCAAATTTTTATTCTGACATACCCTTGTGCTTAAGAGGAGAAACTTCTTTTCTATGAAAAATTCTAAACAAATTTTTTCTGTACTCTTTATTTGGTTAACCCAGTGTAGTGGGTTTTTACACTCTCCTTTTTATAACGGTTGGAGAAAAAGATTTAAAATGGAAACACACAACACCAGGGTCGGTTTAGTATTGTAGACTTATTAAAAACATAAAAATTATCTCTATAAAATTCTTTCGGTTATCAAAATAACCTGGCGTAATAATTTGCAAATCAGAAATTTTATTTTGTCGTACTATTGTTGCATTGTAACATGTGAAAAATATTAATAATTTTAGAAAAAAAAATTTTTTGAATATGCCTGTGTGT
>OY757187.1:115270346-115385346 GCA_963583895.1 Melanophora roralis | reverse complement strand
CGATGTAGCCTTGCGGCTTTGAAATATTAAAGATTTATGCGTATGTACGTGAGCTTAAAACCATTTATGTGTGTGTGTGTGTTTGTATACTTATTTGAATGTTCGTAAAACTTATCTAAACATAAATTTGTTTTCCTTATATTCACTGGGCCCCTATCTTTATGTATGTGTGCTTATGTGCTTGGCATAATGTGACACATACAGTGATGACGTAAAGTTGCTAACAAAGTTTGGTGATAAATTCAACAAAAGACTTTGGTTTGGTTGCTGACAATTTAATGCTCTATTGTCTATATTGTGTTTGATATCTTGAAACTAAATTATATTTTTTGTTGATAATCTGTCCCTTAATGCCAAGAGTTTAGTCCACAAAATTGTAGGATTTAAGAAAATTACCGCAATTGAAAGTAAAAAGAATATAAAGCAAAATCACTTTAGTGAAATAAAAGAAGCAACCAAAATGTTTAAAAATTAAAGAAGTAACGTTTTCTATAAAAGAAGATACAGTTTAGTACTTGTAAAGTAAGAATTTGAAATCAGTCAAACTTAAGTACGAAAAAAATATATTATAAAAATATTATTTCGGCAGGCACACAGCTGGTCTCTTAATAATAAAGAAAAATTGGTATAAAAACTATTTCTTAAATATAAATTGAAAAGAAAACGAAACCAAATAAAAAGTGTGTGAATTAACAGAACCTTGAAAAAAAATTAAAAAAGAAATAAAAAATTATTTACCAAAAATATTATTAAAACCTAAAATAAATTGAAAAAAAACTATTAAAACCAATTCGAATTTAGTTTACGAATGATAAAATAAATTTAAAAAGTTTAGGTACAAACAAATTACCGTTGAATATTTAACAAACCTTGACCAATCAACATATTTTACTACTTTCCTTAAAAAGGGTTAGAAAGCTGATTTTTTTTTAAAAAAATAAAACGTATTGTATAATCAAAATTTAATATAAAATATCAAAATTTAATACACACTTTGCTTTAGCGGTACACAAATAAAAGAAAATCGTATGAGTCGGTACATCGGTGATTAACGACAAGCTTGGGAGGGCTAAGTGAGGGCAAATATCCTCCTTTAAAAATCTTTATATAGTGGACTTGGTGTTGTATTAAGACGATCAAAAATAAAGTTTTAACCGGCTAAACAACCGTTTTTTTTTTATTTAAATTTGATTTAAAAATCAGATTTTGGAAGTGTAAATAATAATTAAATTTGAATTCTCAATAAAAAAACATGTAGAAGAATACATCAGAAAATCAAGTGCATCATAACATTTTAATTAAACTAGGTTAAATTTTTCGAAAATCAAATGCTAAATAAGTTCGTGTTTATATTTTCTAAAAAAAATAATTTTTTTATTATTTTTTTGTCAAGAAATTATAATTTTTTTGGTTTTTTTTTTGGCAGAAATAATCGTTATATTTTAATTTTAAAAGCCAAAAAAAGAAAAATTTTTTTATCATAGTTGATTTTGTAAAAATTAAAAAAAAATTATTTCTGATAAATAAATAACAATTAAAAAATAAATAAATATTTTCTGGAAAAAATCAAACAACTCTAATGGTATTTTGACATATATTACAAAAACCAAGAGTCGTTTCATTTCTTTTTCATTTTCATTTCGTTTCATTTATTTTTTTCAACATCGTCAGTAACTTGTTTTCTATATGTCCAACAAGCCAGGTTTTTTGCTGTCTATGACCGGTTTTTTTATTAGGTTTCTTTTTGTAACTGGTATTGAACAAATGCTAGTTTAAATTCCAAGGTTTAAAAATAAATTGGCTTTAGAATTTCCTAAAGTCCGTTTTGTAATGGGCAAGCGTTAAGCGAAAAACTTTCAGTCAAAATTTCGTTACTTCGGTTTTCCGATTAGAAAACTAGTAATGATGCCTTTACATCTTGAATAAAAATGTGCACCTTTTAATATTGTAGAAAAATAAAACTTGTAGTTTATATTTACTTTAGAACGGAATTATTTTTTTTATATTGTTAAGCTAAATACATAATCTATAGCTAACGTTAATCGTTTGAATAGTAGTTGTAAGAAGAACAAAACTAACCAGGGGTTTTAACAGCAAAGGATAGAACTTGTTTAATATTTTAAACAATTTTCTTATTTAAAAAAAAAAAATATTGCCTTTAGGTTTTTTTTTAAGATTAGGGTCAAATAATTGTTATGCCGGTAGGACCATGCCTTAAGCAGATATATATTGATTTTCAAAGAAGTAGGTCTTGCAAAAATACTAAAAAAGAAAAAAAAAACAATAGTATTTTAAAACGTGAGAACAAATCATTTCTATATTAAGGTTTTCTAATTCTAAAGAATAGTGTTCAAGTCACTTCGCAAGTACTTGTAATCATGAACAGCACACAGACGTTAAATAATATTTAATTGTAAGGTTTTATAAAAATTAGTCGAAATAGTTTCGTTTTTGGTAATCTCTTTTATTATTTCTTTATCTGAAATAATGCCAGCGGTTCAAGATATTAAGCAAGCATTTCTATAAGGAACTTTTTTAAAGCACAAAATGAAATATCATTCCATTTTTTTAAAATTATGTAGCTAGGTTCAACAAAATGACAAATTAAATAAATTAAATATAAGTCCAAACGTGCGACACACCTAATGTCATTAGGCATTAGGCAAATGCTAAGCGAGGACAAAATGTTCTTTTTAAATATTCTGAATAAAAGCAATGATTCTAAATGCAACAAAAATTAAGTTGACACAATCACTTTAATAAATTTAAGAAATTCTTTTTATATTATTATTAAAAAAAAATTTTGTCCAGATATAAAATATTTTATGCTTATGTACTACGATTGCTTTGAAATTAAAAATAACCGAAAGCGAACTGTGATTCTTTCTTAACCAAACAACAATAATTGATAGTCGTCTTTGTCTTATTTTTAAACTGAAGGGCAATTAGAAGGAAACTTACGTATTGAAAAAGAAAGAACAAATTATTAACACGTATTGGGAATTGAGTTAAAATGCAGGAATGCCTAGTTTAAAAAAAAATTATAAACTTGTTAATTTAGTTTTCTGAGATTATTTTAATCAACAAACCTTTAATTCTTAACTTTTAAACTCTCTTTTTTATTACCTAAAAATTATGAGTTTAAAATAATGAACCAAACCAAAAAAATTGCTTTTTTATGGCGAAAGAAAATTTATGCTTAGGAATTTTTATGGCTTAAACTTATGTGGTTTAAAATAAGGAAAATTGTGTGTCCTTTTAATATCAGTTTTTATACCATAAAATTCTAGATAAGAAATTAAATTTTATTAGAGAAAAATTTGAAGTTAATAATATTGGAAAGTCATTGTATTTTTGAAATTAATGTATTAAGTTTTAAAATATTCTCTTTACTTATTACAAAACAAAAAAGCCAAGAAAAGTATGATTATGATATTTAAGTTGTTTATAAATTCATATTATATTAGTTTTCAGGAATTATAGTACCAATATATAAGAAAGGCGTAAAACATTTGTTTTGAAAATTTGTCGTTTCTAATTTACAAAGATTTTTTGCGGACAAACATAGGGATGAAATAATGGAATTCACTTGAGATTGCATATTAAAAAATTCAAAAATCTGCAGACTGATATACAATTTAAAAGGTGACAATTTAAAGGATTATAAAAAAGAAATTATTGAACGTTTTTAGAAAAGTTGTTATTTTAAATGTGGTACCGATGGTTTTACAGTCTCTTTCGTAATAGGCTTAACGATTTTTGTGTGTTTATCTGGTTTGTTTTTCATATAACCTTGTTATCTAATAACAGTTTGTTATTTTTGAGATTATTAAAAAAAAATTTGAAAAAAATTATCTTTTGCATAAAAGAAAGCCGATAATGATGATGGACGATCTGGCCAGTATTTTATCCAGCCTCTTCACGTTTAATCTTCAAAAAAATTTGCATTTAATAATTTTTTTTTTGTTGAAATCAAAACACAAAACTTATGGATCAAAGCCTCTGTTCGCCGCATGAAATTTTTGATATGGTCGAGCGTGGCGGACTACAGTTTTTCCTTTTTCGCGTATTAGTTGTTTGTTAGTTTTAGTTGAAATTTTGTTCTCAGGACAGATTTAATATTATTATTTTTGGCTTTAGCTATCTTAGTAAATGTTTGAAATTTTGAAATATTAAACTTTCAGTTTTGAAACGTAAATACATTTTTCGGCAACAAAATTCCTTAAGGTTTTAAGGTTTTTATCTTTAGTTTTTAATTTTGAAGAAGAAAGGTCAACGAGAGGACATTTTAATGATTCTTAAGCTGAAAACTGCTATGTTTCAGGATAAAAAATCTTTATCTCTGATACATATTTGGTTTTTTATAACATTTTTATTTAAAAGGCTCATCTGTTTTGAGCATTTCTGTTGATATCTTAACAATTCATAAGCGATGTAAAATTTGAAATGAAAAGGCGAAATTGTAATTTAAACAAAAATATAAAAAAAAACAATAATAAATAAATTTTAGCAATCGGTTTTATTGTTGTTTATTAATTAGGTTTAATGGTAAATTTTCCCATAGAAATTTAATATGTCCGCAGCAGTTTTTAAAGTTTTCAGCAAATGTGCCAATCATTATGAGTACAAAATATTATAAAATAACAAAAAGATTAAAATAAATGATTTAAAAAACCATTAGATTTTATATAAAGAAATAACACTTAATGTTTACTGAATGAAAATTTAACTTCATTGCTATTATATTTTTGAAAATTATACGTTTGAAATATTTTTGAATTCAAAGCCCAATTGGTATTTTGGCCTTAACGCTCACATAAGTTTGACTGATTTTAAATGTTTCCCTTTCAATGTGTATACTTATTATGTTTTATATAAAATTCATAATTAAAAAAAATATTTTTATTTAAATTTTTCAGTATTCCAAATCACCTTTAATTGAAAAGCAGTGAAAAAATTAAGTGAAAGAAAATAAAAAAGAAACTAGGACATCGCTATAACTGCAAGATAATGAATAAGAAATATGTTTATTAAAAATAAAAAACCAAAAAATAAATGTTTTAAAAAAATCTAAAAAATAAGTGGAACACAATTAAAGAAATCAAAAAGTTAAACCAATTTATAAAAACATGCAGCAAGACAACAAGTTTTGATTATATATTAAACAAATTATATAAAAATCAAAAATAAAAAATAAATATAAATCAAAAATTAAAAAGTAAAACTAATTTTTAAAGTAAAATTTTCAGAAAAAATAAAAACAATTTAAGCCTACTTGACATAAAAAATTTTATAAAATAAAAAAAATTAAACTAACTAAAGCCCCAATTTAAATTAAAAAAATAAAATCCCTTTAAATTACATTCATCACAAACGAGGCTTAAAATCTCTAAACCGAAACAAACAACTTCATTACACTAGTATTAGATTACAACTTATAAGGACTTTTCTACTTGTCAGCACAATTATCTTTTACAAATACCAAAAGTCCTTGAAAAGTTTACAACAAAATCATTGAAAGGATAGAAATAAAATAAAAAAAAAACAAAACGCCCCAAAATAGATAAAAAGAAACGAATAATATGAATCTAAAATAAAAAAGAGCAAAAGTGAAATATAATGCCAAATCCTTTATAAAAATCAATCCTTATATACAAACAAAAAAAAGCAATAGCAAATTGAAAAAAGGAAAACAAAATTAAGAAAAAGGAAAATTACAAATAAAATAACAACAAAATCACAAATAAAGATTGTGTTTAACTTTAAGTGTTTTTTTTTTCCAGCTAAAACAGCAAATATATGTTAAGTTTCTAATCGTGTTTGTTGTGAAATATAAATCGAATTTATAAAAGTATAAAATAGCAATCGAATTTGCAATTCAATTCGAAATACAATAAATGATACATAATCATTTGTTTAATAGAATATAAAAAAAAAATCTTGTGATTTGTGTTTGTGTTTTTAAAGAAGTAATATAAATTCTCTCATAAATATATGGAATTAATTTAAAGATTTTCTTTAAGAGTCATGTCAAGAAAATAAAATTTAAAATCATTAATTGGAATAGCAACAACAACTTTATTTGCTAAAAGAAATTAATTGCGGCTTTAACATCAAAAAATGTTTTTTTTTAAATTTTTGGATTAAACGAAAAACAATGGTCTTACCAGTGCATAACTAAAGGTAATTGAAATATCTTGGAAATTAAGAATTGTTCAAAAATCCTTAAAAAAGCGGAATTTAATACCATTGTTACCATCTTTGATTACCATGTTTTGCTTAAAATTTCAAGGATAATTAAAAAAAGTTCAACTTTTTTTAGTTTTTTAAATTTGAAACTAAAGAAAAAACTAAGCTTTAAAAAACTAATTTTTTATCTAAGTTTTTTAATTTAATTTTGGCATTAGAAGCCTTTCATGAAACATGGTATTTAAGTAACTTTGTGATTACAGGATCAGTCTTAATTGAACAAGTCAATTAATGACTTTTGGACAAAATTAGACAGGTCACTGAATTAATTTTTGTAAGCATATCACGTTTTTAATATAACCTCTATTCATTATAGTCATTACATTATTATATACACACATATGTACAAAAGTATATTAGGCACTGAATTATATATATAATTAGTATTTTTCGTGTTAAGGAATTAAATAGGAAACTAAATTCATTCATTTAACATCCAATATTCAGGTTGTCTTATGGAAAATTTATTTTTTTAAATACGTTATTCCGAAAAATAGTAAACAGTGCGGAGGTAGGTAGGCACCATTGGAATTATAGAATGTGCAGATTACTTAATCACGATGCCACAGTGGTCGAGTATGTATCGCACGCTAGCCGAAGAGAAATTTTTTAAGAATAATGATTTCTATGTAATTGCTCGTGGACAATTTTGTAGAAAGTTTGGTATTCGATGAATGCTTGATATTCCGAGTGTAAATTTAACTCGTTCGTGGGTGCAGAGACTCCACGCAATTGCTTGGGCTATGAATGTCCCAGTGCCAGGGCCCAGTCGATTTTCAAGGACTTTTGAAAACACTGAACAGGTTGAAGGTAGTTGACGTTAAAATCCGCGACCTAAAATATGGAAACAGCAGATTCACTAGGACTTTCAAAAGCGATTATTCATGAAATTTTAAAAAAGGATTTGAAGTTCTATTTTTTACGTTCAAAATGTATAACAAAATGTTTTACGCAAAAATTTTTGTAAAATCATGTTGGAGTGTTTGAACATCGTATGTTCAAGGCGACGAGTATTAACGGTGAAATTTATCGATGCATAATTACCGAATTTTTTCTGCCAAACCTGAGATCTTGTCAACCGTACTCCTAACAGACGTGGTTTCAACATTATAGGGCGACTAAACATACAGCCAAAACTTCAATGAGTTTTCTTTGGGAAATTTTCCTTCAAACACCCCATTAATACCAAGGTCCCCCGATCTTACTCCAATGGTTTTTTTATATTGACAATCCCTAATCTATTGTGGCTTTAAAGTGAAATATTCTTCGGAAATCAGCTCAATTGAAACAAGCTTATTGCAACGTGTGACGCAGAACGTAAGGCTCTGTTCAAAACAGTGTGGTCAACTCGACTAAAGACATTCGAATGGTATACACTTTTAAAAATTAAATCCGCATTTTTATTCTATTTTTCAATGCACTTAATAAAATTTTATGGCATTTATAACGTTTCTGAAATTAGTATAAAAGTATTAATCTGGCATAAGACACCCTGTATATGGTGTAGAACGAATGATTAGAAAATCCGGATTTTTTTGCCCGTAGTCTAAGACACTTTGTGGTATCTTTTGAAAAAGTTTTTTGCGAATTAAGAAAAGGTTAAAAAAAAATATAAGATATAAATTGATTGAAAAAAAATATTTGTTTTTAAATTAAATAAAATAAATTTTAAAACTTATTGCTTTAACAAAATATTTTTTCACATATATTTTTTTGGCTTATTCATTATTGTAATAATTTTTTTAATTTAATTTTTCGATTTTGTTAATAATTTCAAAAAATATTTAAGAGAGTCGTTATTATACGTTACACTTATATTCTATATACATCAACAAACCTGATTGATCTTGACACCTAATTATTTACAACTTCATAAAAGGTACCTATTTTATTAATCTAACAAAACCGAAAGATATTTCTTATGAACGGTGTATTCAAAATTTGAAGACTATTACTTAAAATACGGAAACGACTCACATTTTTAATTACTCCCAATGGAATAAGAAAAGAGACATTAAACTAAAAATTAAAGTAAAAAGATTGTAGAATGTTTAATTAATAAATATAAAAATTTAAAAGAGTTGAAGGAACTAACAATCAAAAACAATCAAAGGATTTTTTTTATTTAGGAACGTTCATTGGCCTAAAGTTGTTATAATATTTATATACAGTACTTACATAAGAGGCATTTCATACCATCTTAAAAAAAAGAAACTGCGTGGAATCTGTGTTACACTAGTTCCTAAATTTTTTATTAAATTGAAAAAATATAAACTAAAAGGGACTTAAAATCTTACCGTTAGTCTATTATGAAACACATGCTAAAATTAATTTTTTGCAGTCAGTATGCTTGACATTATAATTTTAAAACTTTTTCATATTTTTTTGACGAAAAACAAATTCTTACAGTGATATTTTGCTACTTTTTCCGCAAAAATTCGATCAAAAATTAAAAAATTTACAATTTTTATACAAAAATCCCTAAGTATACGTAACTTGTATTACACATATTGTAGGCATGTTACGCATACGCACAAGGGCTTCCTTTCCTGCCAGTTGCTATAAAATGCCTCATTTTTATATGAAGAAAAATGTTTCCTCCAAAATTTAATTTCTGTTAACGCACTTGTTGTTGTTTATTATTTTATTTCAAAAAAATTCAATTGTTTGCTCTTCAGCTATCAACAGTGTTATAAAATTAAAAAAACTACAACTTTCCTTTGTTTGTTTTCTCTTTTGTTGCTTGTTTTATGCTCTCATTCCTATGTCTTTATACAAGTTTTTAACAGCTTCAAAAAGCACTCGATGTTTAACATGAAAAGGATAAAAAAGGGTGGAAAATTATATAACAAAGAAAATTTACTTTAATTTTTGTTTATTTAAATAATTATTATTTAAGTAAAGTGAACTACTGTTTTAAAATTAATGTTCGCTTTTAAGAGTAATTAAACAGTTATGGAAAATTACGAGGCAGAACAGCAAATTTTAAGTAAATAAAATGTTTTTCATCTTAAAATGGTAAAAATGATCTTATTTTAGTTTATTCTTGAGGCGCAGGTAATGCTGCTTTTATCATAAGTAAAATAAAGAGAAACTGAACCCATTTGTTTACACTTGCATAGCAGTAAACTTGTAAAAAAACAATTTTTCAAAATTTTTAAAATCAACTTTGTATACATTAATGCTAAGTACAAACCATAGTAGTTTTAACATCGCATGAAATCTGAATAGTATAAACTGAAGGCAACGTCACCATTTTTGTCATAACTGAATACGCAGCATTGCGTTTAAAATATTTTACGCAACGAATGGTTATCAAAATGCAAGGCATGATTGTTAAGTTTAAAAATAATTAGCAAAAATTTTTTTATACAAAATTAATATTCTTTACAATTAATAAAAAGAATGTAAAAAATATGTTAGAAATTTTCCAAGTTAAAAACTAATTAGTAAAATCATAGAAAATATTCCAACAAATAATTTTTTTTCAACAAAAGTGACTTAAATTCTTGTTCAGTGCCACATACATTTGAAAACAATATATAAAAATTTAAATATATATTTACATAAATTTTCATTTTTACGTGTACACATTTATTTATGTACTGTTTATATAATTCAAAAATTCTATGACTTTTAAACTGGTTCTAGCATACAGGCTTGCTTTGACATATGAAGCGTATGAGTGATATTTACTTCAAACAATAATTAAACGTTTAACTTAGTTCTTTGCTAAAATATAATGAAGAATTTTTTTTACATGAACGTTTTTATAAAATATTTGTAGAAGTTTTTTTGCAAATGTTTTTTGGGGCGTAGCCTAGTGTACTTTTTAATTATAGGTATAGCTAAGAATTCTTTTTTAAGGCTTGAAAGAACCACTGACAATGAATTTTAAAACTGATATGTTCTCTTCATATAAAATGTACAAAATATTACCTGTCCATATTCCAACAAATTGATCCCGTCACTGCTTTAAGACAAGTACTTTTTCCCCTAGGTTTGTTAAAATAATAAAAAACCCTAAAACTTTATAGCAGACAAATTAGTTATTTATTTACCACTATTTAAATTGACATACATATTTCGTCAAGCGGAAAATTTAAGTTTTAATTTACAATCCATATTTTAAGGAAAATTAATTGTTTGTTTTCAAATTCTGTTTTTCAATTACTCCCTCTGAGCTTGTCATAATATTGTTTATGACACTGCGGTTTACATTAAGTGCCGCCAGCATTTGCGATAATTTGGCATTTTAATTAATTAGTCTGCCTTTGGTTTTTGTTTAAAAGTACTCGTTAACAAATCTGTCATTGTCAAATTTCAAAACAATTGTGTCTAGCCTAAGGAAGTGGTATTCGGTGGCTTTTTCTTATCCTTTGAATTAAATAATTTACCATTAAACGAAAACAAAGATCAAATTGTGATTTCAAGGAAAAACTGAAGGAGGTATGCCAGAAGAATAACAAAGAAAGTATTTAAAACTACTTTAATTAAATCAGTTGTCAACACAGACTGTAACTCAAATCGCAAACAACTTTAAATAAGACTATTTTAAACTCCCCAGAGAAATGATAAACAAGTTTGTCAAAAATTATTTAAGGGTCTTGATTTCAGGCTATGTTCTAGGTATGTTTAAAACACAGAAAACTCCTTGTTTGTAGGAAATTAGCAAACTAACAAACTCAAGTTGAAATATTACTACGTGTTTAGAAATTAGTGTATTAAAGATTAATATTGGTATTGATATCTGGACCTCAAACTTCCAAACGTTTGCTTAAAGTCAATTTATATTTAAGACAAGACCGCAATTTTTTTAAAAAAGTTTTTAAAACGCCGCCTTTCAATTAGATAAAAATTCTTAAAAATTTTCAATAAATCAAATTAGTTTTTAAAGAGACAGTCTTTTTTTTAAGGTATAAAACTTTTGTTTTCAAAACAAGTTTTTCTAGAGAAGAATTAAAAATTGTATTTGAAAATTTTATTATTTTGGTAACACCGCGGAAGGAAAATCAATTGAAATTCCCTTTCATCAATTATTATGAAGCGTTACATAAATCTAATTTTCAAAAGTGACAGAGATTTTTTTACAATTTTTTCAGTTTTTGTTACAAAAAAAATTGTTAAAGTTTACAAATTTCATTTTAGCTTACACTTGAGTAATTATTTAAAAAGGCTTGCTTGGTTGTATTTAAGACAAGAAAATTGAAATCAAAAAATAATATTCCCTTAGTAGTGCCCTAAATCATATATTACCATAATGCTGTAAATAATTTCAAATTATCCCTTAATTTATAACTTTAACGGTTGCGTGTTTATGTGGTGACAAACCAACCAGTATATTGCACTTTAAAAGAAAGTTATTTTTTTAGATTTTTACTTGGTTGATTAATAATTACTCTATACTTTGTATTAAAACATTAATTTTAACCAAATAAAAAAAATATTATAAAACAACTCTTAAATAAGTTAAGATTGCAGACGTGAGTACTGTATTTATTTTTAAATAAAACGACATTTGCACTACATTTTATGCAAGCTCTACGTTAATGACAAAATAAATTTTAGTGCTAGAAAGGTAAAAAGTATTCATAAAAGAAAAAAATGAAAATAAATTTAAGTCACGCAACAAATAACGTATTAAAGAAAACAAAAATAAAATTCATTTGTTTTAAAATTCTTTACAAAGTGCATTAGAGCTTAAATCAAAATTTCCTTGAAACAGTCGGAATGAATTCCTTTGCATTTACTTAATATGTTGTAAAGTATTGCTTTATAAACAAATTCATTAAAATATAAACCTTTATAGCTTTGAGGTTTGTTGTCGCCTAACTACGCATTTTCGCAACAGCGGTAACTTGTCAACAGTGGTTTCGAAAACAGTGTCGTCATTTACTTCACAAACTCCAGCTTTTCATGTTCTCAAATAAAAGTCAGTTTTTTATATTGTACTTAATGCTTATTATACCGCAGACATAAATATTCTTATTTTTAATTACATAAAAGCCTATTAGGTTGTTAAACGGGAAAAAGCTTTAAAAATATTTTCATTTTTGGATTTAAAGCACCAGCACATTACTGTCAGACATTAATGTTTTTAAACGTATCCCTGTTAGATGTTCCTCAATTAATTATTCCAAAAAATAAATTTCATTTTAAAATGTGTAATAACGCACATTGCCTTATAGTCCCAAGTGCTAAATAATTTAATTAAGTGAAAGGCTTTTAGTTGTTTGTATAATATTAAACATTTAAAATGATTAATATAATTTAAATTTGTTAATATGTTTTTCTGTGTGTGCACAAATAGCTTCTGGCTGCTAAAGAAAAGTTTATGCGTGGGGTTAAAGCACGCACAAAATGTTGTTAACTTTTTTAAACACATTTTTATTGCTGACTTAAAGTTACACATGTTTTTTTTGGAAATAAAAATTTATGTTCACATCTACATACATCAATACACGTATATGCAAATAATACATTCAAAATTTTTTTGTTTTATAAACATGGCTGTATATTAACGCCTTGAAGAAAATTTATTTTACAAAAAAAAAAAATCAAAATTACCTAAATTCAAAAAATTTATTAAAAAATTTAATACTTCGATTAAAAAAAAATTAAACTAATGATGACAGTTGATATTATGTGCCTTTTCTCACTTAAAAGTAATTTTTAATATTAAATCAAATTAAATATTAATCATACGCATACGGGTTTAAATAAACCAGTGTCATACTTTAATTTGCCTGTATTTCATTTTGTATTGCTATTACAACTAAGGATCGGTTTTTATTTGGAAACAAGAAAAAGTGCCAGTTTTCTGTTTTTTCCATACTGGAGTCAGCTACAGATACCAAGTCTCTTTCGATCTTATTTTATCTGGTCTCCCCAGTAGATTTGGTCACCTGTTTCTGCGATTCCCATCGATTGTTTTTTACCCTGTGCGCCTTGTGAACTAAAATGTAGTTTTCTTTTTAGGACATGTCCAATCCAGTGCATTTGCTGAATTTTAATACGCTTGCCCATAGAAACGTCGGAATATAGCTCGTATAGATCATAACCAATTTGAAGTGAGTTCAATTTTAATAGTATAATTAGTAGGATGAGCGATTTAAAAAGTGATATCTTTATCCGTTGAGAGAGGTTTTTACTTCTTAATTGCCTGCTAAGCCTTAAGCAACAACATTGCCTACTTCTAACTTTCACGATAGTCTCACTTCCAATAAGGACGCAAAATAACCTAAAAGTTATAGTCAGCAAATGTTTGGAGCTGTTCCAAGCACCACGATAGTTTAATATTCAAAAGAGGTACTTTGGTTTTTCCATATAAGCTTTAAGACCCATATTATTTAACCGCTCTTCTAGCTCTACAAATGCTCTGCTTTTCTGCTGGCATATTACTGATATCAATAATGGCAGCAAATGCAAGCAAGATGAAACCTCTGCTAAAGCGACAGTTGCTAGAATTATAATTTCCAAAAAAATCGTATTCATTTGTAAATTGGAAATATAACATGATAAGGTCCTGTCTTCAATTAAACAACTCTGTAAGCGGACTCCAAGCAGTTAGCTCCTCTCTTGATGACATTTCGGTTATTCTGTGCTATTTAAATATAAATCGTGATCTTTGCAGCATTGGCAAGCATTGACTGCAGATTTTTAGCCGATTAAGAGGTGGTCCCTCTCTTTTTGTTTCACTTGCATCTTTTTAAGGATTTTAGAAGGTGCGAAAACCAAGTCAATGGTGAACTTTAAATGCCTAGAAAAAAAAATGATTTTTGATTGTAATGGGGCTAAATACGTTAAGATTTTTCAGGCATTCATTTTTGTTACAAATCGTTCAATAAAATAGGCGCATTTGTCTTTTTAACTCTTAGACTATTGTTTAAACAAAAAATGGTTTTTAGAACTAATTAGGCAAATTTCCTGTGACAGTGATTTACTGTTTTTTAATGGGGCTAAAGTTTTTTGTACCTCAATAACTTATATATACTTCTGAACCTTATGTTGTGTAAAGAGGCAATTATTTTGTATTTGGGCTAAAAATATGAAAAGACATAAGTGTTTAAATGCTATACGAAGGATTTTGGTATACATTAGATGGTGTTATTAGATCCAAACTTTACTTAAATAATATTTATGTAAAACCCAGTCCATTGTTACCGCTGTGTCAATAACCATTTTGACTAAAAGCTACCTGAAACCGCTGTTAATATGTAATGGTGTAAAAAAATAGGTTTGATTTTTTTGTTAGTTCTAAAAGTAACTATGACTTTTTAGAAGGGAATGCTTTTTTATATTGGTTTTCTCTACCTTTAAAGGCTTTAAAATTTTAGCTAAATTTGTTTTCCGAATTTTTACTTTTGACGACGAAAAGGACAGATAGGCTCTTAACGTAAAAATAACAAAAATTAATTTTTGAAAATGGGGCATAAAATACGGCACTTTCTACATAGAATCCGCAAGTATAATTTCTTTTTAAATTTTCAGTTGAAAATGCCCAAATATAAATATTCAAATATGATATTAAGTTTTCATCAGTGTCGTATGAGTAATTTTTTAATACCAACACAAGTCAAATATTAATCATACGCAATCATGTACTTATTTGGTAAGCAAAAGTTAGTTTAGTTTTTAAATTAGAAACAAAATGTTAAAAAAAATCTTGACAAAATAAAGCTTGGTATTTCGATTTTTCCAAAGTTTTATTTTAAAAACACGCCTCTGTATACTTTAAAATTTTATCCTTAATTTCGCTTGAGTTTTTTTTCCTCTACCTTAAGCTTAAAGCATTCACATATATGAGAAAAAAGTAGTACATATTTTACAAACTTCACATATAAGAGCATCTACTCAAACATGTTTAATTGCACTTTTTGTTGCTAAACTATATAAATAAATATCTCCAAAAGTTGTTTATATTTGATAAATACTAAAAATATTTAATTCAAGGACACAAAAAATCGATATTGACTATAAAAACAAGTTTTATTAATACTTATGCTTAGGATATAGAAAATAAATTATGTTGCTGTTTAAGTGACATGTTTTTATTTTATTACTTCTGAAGAATAATACTTATAAGTCATTAATAAATCTACATATACTTATGTATATGAACAATAAGTTTCTTATAAAACTTATTCTGAATGGACTTTGGAAAGTAATTGAAATAAATTTTTTTTATGAATGTAATAGGTTGTTGTAAATTCATCCTTCTCTTTCGAGAGTTTTTTCTTTTTCCGTTTTGTATATAAAATTGAAAACGATAAAACATTGATTAAGTAAACAATTGCTTGCAAACTTTTTTAGGAATATTTTGTTATAAAGACTAGAGTCCTTATATGACCATTTAGGAGGGTAAAAGAAATGTGTTTATTCAACCAGAGATAAAGTCATAAAAGCTACAAAGTATGTTAGCAACCTTAAGTGTTGTATATATTTTTTTAGTTGTGGAGGGTTTATAGTAATTTAATGTAGGAACCACCACATGTGTAAAAGCCTTGGCTTGTTTTTGTTATTAGAATTGCAAATAATTTAATTACCATAAGATTTTTTTGGGGAAACAATTAAATAATCAATTTACAAACTTTCCTCTAATAAATATAAAAATAAAAAAAAAAATTTCTAAAAAAGTTCATTAATCACATAATAGGTAAATTATTTTTCTAAAAGGCGAATTAAGTTTTGAGATAAATAATGACGTAAATTTTAATGATTTCCCCACTTGTTACCAAGCATTAAAAAAAAAACTATTTATTTAAGGATTTTTTGGTGGTGCTTATAATATGATGACAGCCTTACTACTTACCTTGTTAAATGCTTAGTTTTTACTCATAAGGTTCTTCAAGCTTAAAAATTTAATTTGCTATTTTTTAAAATTATTGCCTTTTCGTTTATCATCGTCAAGTTTCCCCTAACTTCTCTCACCTTAAATATATATTAAAAAAATATGTTTTAAAATATAATTTTCTTATTAATTGTGTAAACATATCAATGCCCAACACAAACTCATTAAAATTTCCAACTTTTACAAACTCCCACACACCAGATACCCCCTGTTATAATAAATAAGAAAAAAGTTAATAAAACCAAATGAAAAAATATGCAAATTAAACTGAAAATATTACAAAAGAAAAATGTTTAATGTTTCCCAAAATAAACATAAATCAGCAAAGGTAAAAAAAAAACCAACAACAAAATTAAGTATTTTTTAATTAACACACCCTCATTTTTTAACAATTACTGAGAACCAAAATAAAGACAACAAAGCCAACAGCAGCAGGAGCATAATTATTGACAGTAACAACAAAAAATAAAGGGCTATTAGAGCAGAAACTTAAACAACAGCTCTTGGTATAAGTATACAATACTTTTAATATTAAAATGATAAACAAGAAAAAGATAAAAAAATTAAAAAAATAAAAACTACTGACACTACAAAGAAAGCAGCTGTTAATTTTAGCAACAAAAATAGTTCAACATCAGGCATACCATAAATAATAGTAATTTTCTGTTTTTCTTTTTTTTTGTGGTGAACTTTTTCTTCTGTTTCATTTAACAATTTTCGAGCAAATGGTTAGAATACGATTGGTTTTCTTATAACTTTTTTGTGCAGATAGACCTCCTCTAGATCCAAAATACTTAAAAACTAATTTTTATTCTAAAAAAAAATTAAAAGAAAAATAATTGTTTTCAAAATACCTTTAGTCTAGAAAAAACTTAAATGTAAATTTATTTGAACTGCTGAAAAAACCCACTTTTGCATTCATTAATATCCTCTTTTATATAAATTTCTTAAAATGGTAAAAAATGAAAAAAATAAATGTAGGTATTTGTAATCCACGTTCGATTAATAAGAAGGTTTTATTGCTTTGCAAAAAAATTATGTTAATAAAAAACAAATATATAAAAAATATCTCAAATTCTTCTGCGCTTAGTTTGAACATCAAATATTTTTGGAAGTCAAATAAAAAAAATTATTTTATTGTATGTCAATTAGATAAGTCAAATATGTGATAAGTGAAAACAATGTGTTAAAAGAAGCGCGGAAATATTTTACAAAATTTTTTTATTTGTTTTTAGTTCTAAAATGTGTTTGAATTTTGTGTGTATGTTGAAAAAAAAGAAGCGATAAATTCATAAAGTGTTATTTCGGAACAAAAAAATTGTTTTATAAAATATTTTTATGAAAATATTTCTGATTAAGATTCAAGTTTAAGGTAAAAAAATAGGGCTTTTTAATACCAAAGTAGTTGTTTTTTTCAAAAAACCACTATTTTGTTAAGGGTCGCAAAATTTTTTAACGCGCTATATATTATTTCAAGAACTTATTTTCATATTAATATTTATTAAATTTATATTTTTTGCTCATTATTTTTGGTTAATTTAACGGTTTTATAAAAAAATTTGTTTTTTTACTATTTTTGCTTTATTTCATATTTAATTATTTTCTTTTTACTTAAAAGATTTTAATTTTTTCCACTTATGTTGAAAGAAATTTTATTTAAAAAATCAAGTTCTTCTACTAATACCAGCGAAGTAGGAACTAGCTGTGGAGTCCCAGCACCAGTATTTTTTTTACGGCATTAGTATTTTTTTTGGCTGTAAATATATATTTTTTAAAATTTTACATTTTATCCAGAAGGGTAAACGGAAATAAACTGTGCTTTTTGTTTAAGAGCCTATTTGACCGCACTTTTATAAATTTATATTTCATCCATCTATCAGATGGAATCAAACGCAATGAAATTATTGTATGTAGTACAACAGAGGAAACATTTTTTCATTTCCTTTCTCATTTTTATTTTTCATCTTATATTAATATCAACAATTTTTTTAAAGTTTTTAATACATTTTTGCAAATTTTAGTTTTAATATAATGCTAAAGGCTGTAATACCCGTTTTTATTTAAAATCTGTTTATCAAGTAAATATAGAATGATCTTAAAAAATTAAGTTTTAGTGACTTTTGCTCCTTAAGTTTATTACCACAGATTTTAGTGAAGATTTTGCACACCCATCTACAATAATTATTTTTTGCTTAGAGTTAGAAAAAAACATATCGGTACCCACTAAAAACTCCGAAAGGCATAAATAAATAAATAAGTTTCTTGGTAGCCTAAATGCACGTACTAAAAAACCAATTGAATTTGCTTTCTTAAGTTCACTGCCAGGATCAGAGGAGTTTTGATAAAGCAGATTGCAGGGAGGCAGACAATCTTCGTTGGCAGCCAGGCTTTTTCAAGAATATAGAAAGTCAATTTTCTTATCAGATCTTTGAGCAACTGTAGATACGCTTATAGGTTGATCTGGGCAACACGCAAGCTATGACTTTCTTAGGTGTCAATTCATTGCGAAGTTACCGAGATCAGTCCTGAATAGCATTACAAGATTTGAGCCAATGAAGTTACCGATAAATAAGTTTTACTATTTGAAAAGGACTTAGCTTATGGACAAAGTAAACCAAGCCTTAAATAAAGGGCCAACTGCGAGGTCTTCAGACTCCCCTGGCCCGGGATGGATAGAAACTCTTTTGGCCTTCTGCTCAAGGAAAACAGGGATGGTGTGACATAAATAATTGAGACTCTCATCAGGCACTGCCATGTGAGATAGACTTGGTAAGGTCTCTGGTTGGAGGCTGGGTAGCATTATAAGTTTTATCAGTTGCTTGGTAAATATGAATTTTTAACAGGGTTTTAAAAGCTTTCACGTGATTTGGCCATAACTGACTTTTTCTTCCCTGTTAGGTGACGTTTTGTTCTTCTCTTTTCTATTACTCTGCTTACGGTGTACAATTTTGGTTTTTAATTATTTTTTTTGACCATTGCTAAAATGATTCACAATAGGCCTCGCATTTATCTAAGTGCAAGTGGCAAGTGTCATTTGTCACAATCATCATTTGCAAGCTAACGTGACCTTAACAAACTAACCTTTTATGGTTAATTTCCTGGTAAAAAAAACTTGCAGTTCCATTTAGTTTTTGAATAGTTTTATTGTTTCGTTTAAAAAAACATTTTATAACTTGACTTAATGGGGTTAAAACACACACATTATTTTAGGCCATTTAAAACTACTGAGTTTAGGGGCCTTAGTAAACCTTAACGAACAGATTTTTTTAATTTTCGTATAAAATTTTTCATATACATCATTTTACATAAAAAGAATCGTTTTAATTGAATAACTTGACATGTTATTTTTATGTTAACAATATCTTTGTCCCTTTGGTTGTCGGCTGCAGTAAACATTTTGATTTAATAAATCATTCAAATGTCATAATTGTTTTAAAATTCTATTGTTTTACATGTACGGAAGTGGCTTTACAACATTTAAAAACATTCAAATGCAGACCCAAGTATTTTATAAATTAATATTATTTTTTGTTTGTTTTTTTGCTCTGAAAAAAAAAATAAATTTTTAACAATAGCGTTGGTTTTTTTGAGGCAAAAATATAAAAAATAAAAAATGTAGGTAAAAGTGTATTTTTAAAATATTTTTTAACAAAATTTTTTTTCGTTATATTAATTATGATTAGCTGAATCCTTTTTGTTAATAAGAGGGCAGAAAATTTGTTGTCAAATCCAATTACTGTAACACAAAAAGAACGAAATTAGGAATCTGACTTAATTGACTTATTTATGTATATAGGAACATTGCATGCTTTATTGTGCGACATATGCCACCTGCAACAGACAAACTAACAAACAAGCCTCAAATATGAGGCATATAATAGTTAAACCAAAAATTCTCTTTCTTTAATGAACATCAATTTTGCCTGGAACAACCGAATGCTTTTACTTATATAGTTTTTTAACATACTTCGCAAATGTATGTGTTCAAAAGATGGCTGCAAATTTACCAAAACATAACACCAGCTGCTGTTACAACAAACAAAGTAAAACATAATTATAACAACATTTTCAAAAAGTCATTTATTATTCGTGATATGTTGACTGTTATTTGGTAATTTTATGATTTTTGCATGTTGGTTTTCACAGTGCACGCATGCAGCAATTGGTGGCATTCATTTATTTTTAATTTTTCAATTCACACACTGGGTGCTATATGGCTAAGTTGGTTTTTGAATTAATGTTGTTATTACTTATCAGGTAAAACAATTTTTTAAATTAATCAATAAGTATATTTTCTTTAAATCTTAAAATTTTTTTAAATGTTTTTATTAATTAAAACTTAAAGCTGATTCGACAACCAAAATAACGCTATAAGTATAAGAACTTAATAAAAATTTCTTTAAAATGCCACACAGTGAATTATCGTAATAATATTTAAAAAAATAGCTTAAGTTTAAAAGAAATCAGACTTATTAATTAATAAAAAAAAGGGCAAAAACTAGAAAAAAACTATATTGAAACTTTAGACGTTAAGGCATTTTAAAAAAACTGGGGAAAAAGCGACTACTGGAATTGCCCTTAGAGTAGTAATATTTATCACAGGCCATTAGTTTTCTCTCCCAAAAATATTCTTAGAATATACTTACCCCCTATCACCATGCCCTAAGGGGGCTTCCGTACAAAATTTAAAAAAAATGATGTAATGACGCCCATAACTTCCCCTCAGTCGGCCTTAAAGAAATAACGTTTGGGACCGACCCCCATCAGTTTTTCCTCCAAAACATATTACTGGAACAGACTTAGCCTCTATCTCTATCGCACATACAAATTTTGGAAAATTTTAAAAATTCCCCCCTTAAACCGCACAAGTTTCCCGTGGATACATCAAGTGTAGGGCTGGTCTCAATTAATTTTTCCTCCCAAACATTTTTTCTTGAACACACTTACATCACACACATCGCCACCCTCCAAGAAGAAGGCCCCACAAAATTTGAAAAAAATATGATAAAAGCACCTACGCTGAATATATCGCTCCTACTTGCTTTTATTTCGATTATTTCAATTATTTTTAAGACTTTTTCGAACAGGTGAAATTGAAATTCCGCATTTTGGGCCCTATTACGTGAAATTGCCAAAATACTACATGTGACCTTGTTCTACCCTTTATAAAATTTTTACGTTTTCCTGCTGTAAAGATTTACGTACCTTGCACGAATTAACGTGTTGCATTATCAAAATAGGGTTGGAATTTAAAACTGCTGTACAATTGACTGAAATATTCTTAAAGATTTTTTTCCTTTAAAATACGGGTTTTCTCTTACAATGTAAAATAATTGAATTTTTTAATTTTATTTAATGGAGTAAATTGCTTGTTTTTGCAGCTTTAATTCATCAAAACAATAGATATTTGTTTTTGTTATTGCAAACTTTTCAGTTATTACATTGTTTGCTTATTATAGAAAGATATTTCGGATATTGAATTTTCTTTCTTGATTTAACAAAAAAAAAACTTCACTGGCTTGTTAATTTCAAGTAAGTTTGGAATAAATAACTGCAAAAGTATCCCTAAATCAAATTTCTATGATATATTTGTTACATATTTTAACAATTTTTGTAATAAATCTTTAAGAAAACTAAAAGTAACTTTTTAAATATTTAAGTTGATTCCTTAAAAAAAACTAAAAATTAAATTTTATGCATAATATTTTTTTTACAATTATGAAACTAAGTTTTTAAAAATATTTTGGCCCAAAAATTTTTTTCTCCTGTTAAAAAATACAAGTTTCTATCTTTCAATTTAATGAGGTTTTGCTGCAAATAATAAAATAAAACTTTAAGAATTCATACTAAAAGAATAATAATATAAATCCATATACAATTTGTTTAAAATATTTTTTTTGAAATAATAACACCCTTAAGACTAATATACTTATGTTTGTTTGAAGGTTTGTATGAAAGTACTTATACTTGTAGAAAGGAAAGCAAATAAGTTTGACTTGTTTTAAAAGTCTTTGGTTATGGTGAAGTAGGAGAAACAGGGCAACAGAGAACAATAAAATAAATGTAGACATTTAAGTCTTAAGTGCGTGGTGGTGAAGCCAAAAATAAATAGAACAAAATTTTATATTTATTCATGAGTTTTACTAATATTTATAAAAAATATGGGTGGTTTAAAATGCTAAAGCACTTTAATGTTTAAGTAGAAATATTTTAAATATATCATATACTCGTATTATTGCTTATCTTATAATTTTTTTTAAGATAAAGTTAAACCAGCACTAAGTTGTTAATTCTTATTTTTACTGCATAAAAAAAATAAAAGAGTTTTTTATTTTTTACTCGCCCTTGTTTAAGTACTACACCAGTTTCGAATTACATTCACTGGAAAAAATATTCAATACCGGTTAAGTCCTATTAAATATTCAATTGAAATTTATCTTTTGTTTTTATTTTGTTTTAACACATGTTTGCTGTTTTATTTTTTAGCTTCTCTGTACAAAACCAAAATCGTAAATAACTATTTAATATTGTTTTTTAAGCGTTAAAACTTTTATGCTGTGTGTGTGTTTTTGTAAACGTTTAAATGTATTTTTTATTTCAACAAAATATTGCCGGTTAAAATGTTTGCAATTTAAAAACTCCCCTGAGAAAAAAGGTTAATACATTATGCTTTTACAGTTTTACGTTAATAAAGACTGTCAGTTTGGTTTTTAGTAGTGTCGGTTCAAATAAAATAAATAAATATATACTTGACGCGTACAGTTTAAGTAAGTGTAATGAAAAACAGTTTGGTATTAAGAATATTAATTTTATATTCAACAAAACAAAATAAAATAAAATAAAATAAAATAAAATAAAATAAAATAAAATAAAATAAAATAAAATAAAATAAAATAAAATAAAATAAAATAAAATAAAATAATATAAAATAAAATAAAATAAAATAAAATAAAATAAAATAAAATAAAATAAAATAAAATAAAATAAAATAAAATAAAATAAAATAAAATAAAATAAAATAAAATAAAATAAAATAAAATAAAATAAAATATAATAAAATAAAACAAAATAAAATAAAATAAAATAAAATAAAATAAAATATAATAAAATAAAATAAAATAAAATAAAATAAAATAAAATAAAATAAAATAAAATAAAATAAAATAAAATAAAATAAAATAAAATAAAATAAAATAAAATAAAATAAAATAAAATAAAATAAAATAAAATAAAATAAAATAAAATATAATAAAATAAAATAAAATAAAATATAATAAAATAAAATAAAATAAAATAAAATAAAATAAAATAAAATAAAATAAAATAAAATAAAATAAAATAAAATAAAATAAAATAAAATAAAATAAAATAAAATAAAATAATATAAAGTTAAATAAAATACAATAAAATAAAATAAAATAAAATAAAATAAAATAAAATAAAATAAAATAAAATAAAATAAAATAAAATAAAATAAAATAAAATAAAATAAAATAAAATAAAATAAAATAAAATAAAATAAAATAAAATAAAATAAAATAAAATAAAATAAAATAAAATAAAATAAAATAAAATAAAATAAAATAAAATAAAATAAAATAAAATAAAATAAAATAAAATAAAATAAAATAAAATAAAATAAAATAAAATTAAATAAAATAACAGGGCTTTACAAAGGTGAAATTATTAAATTATTAAATACTATAAATATTGTTCATATTTTATTAAATGTAGGTTTTTGAATACTACCGCATTAGAGAACACTGTTCACTAATAAATTTCTATAAATTTTTTTAATGTAACTAAAATTAAATTAATATTTTTAAAATTCCACATCGCAGTTTAAGTCAAAACTGTTTATCATATTTAAAAAGTTTAAGTTTGTTTAAATATTTTTTAAAAAATTTTAAGATAATATTATTAGACGTTATTTTCATAGATGCCTTAAGCGGTTACCTGGTTACGAATTAAAAGTAGCTTTTGTGTGGAGTTTTTTAAATCTATCACTATGAAGGAAAACATTTTTACCATCAAAAACTGCCTGCCACAGAAAGGAAATGAAAAGCTTGGAATTTATTTATGCAGTGAAATATTTGTAAAGCCATAGTCTTTCTCCATTTAAATTTGTAGAAAGTTGTAAAGACAGAATATATGATTAAGTGAACGTTCTTAGGCAAATACGTCAAATATTTTTAGTATAATTGAATTGCTTCATTTTTTATGATTGATATGAAATTCTTTTGTTTTATTAAAAAAAGGCAGGAATGTCTTATACTACAAAGCAGAATATATTTTCATAAATTTTATTCCTGTATGTTTAAATTTGTTTGATAATAATTCAAAAGTTAAAAAATATTTTCAACAAAATGAGGGGGTAGTAATTGTAATGTATTTATTTTATGTGGAATAGCTTTATATATATGACTTATTATATTTAAAAAAATATATGATAAAAAGCATATAAAAAAATAAATTGAAAAATTATGCTGCGTTTAAAGTTCAGTTTGTTTTCTAGAGTTCCTTAATAAGAAAAACACAATAAACGCAGTTTTTAGTTATATTCTTCTTTAAAATATGTTAAGCTATTTCCTACATATTTGAATTAAATTTTGTTTATGATTACATGACGCAAAGAAAATGTATATATTTTTTTTAAATTTTTTAGGTTCTAAAATAGTTTTTTTTTCCTTACTTGAGGTGTGCAAATTAAATTAATTCAAGACTTAAATTTATCTGACGCTGACTGATATAACAGAAGCTTTAAAATATTTTAGGTCTTATTATAGATTTTTTGTTCAAGTCTCTAAATTTTTGGTTATTTAATTTTTCAACAGCAACTTATTTTCCGCTACTTGCTACAATCAATCTTTGGCCTATTAGAACGTAAACATGTTGATTTCTAATATCTTTTTAAACCCCTCTTTTTAGAGGCAATAAAATCTATCATTATCAAAATGATAGATATTTAAATTTCTTGCTATTTTTATATAACAATTTATTTTTTGAATTTTATTTTCATGCAAAATCTTTTGTTTTTCACAAACAATAGAAAAATTTGCATATTAAAATTCTTATGTTAATATTTGCTGCTGAATTTTTTAAATCGCCAAAAAAATAGGATGTATACATACGTAAACACATTTGCATGTTATAGCTTTTAAAAGTGAAAAAAGTACATACATGTATTCAAAGGGGGATTAAGTGTAAAAAATCAATATTTTGGCGAAAATTTTATTTCAAATTATACAAAGCAAAGCAACTTTTTTAATAATATCTTGTCATATGTATTTCATGTTTTTTTTTAATATTTCTTTTAATTGTTTACAATTTCGCTTTAAACCTCATGTGTGATGTAGTCATTAAATCAAAACTGTATCGAGGT
This sequence comes from Melanophora roralis, assembly GCA_963583895.1. NCBI lineage: Eukaryota > Metazoa > Arthropoda > Insecta > Diptera > Rhinophoridae > Melanophora > Melanophora roralis. The sequence continues at coordinate 115,359,865 of OY757187.1, read as the reverse complement.
TCAATTTTTCTTATACTGCTGGTAATAAAAAAAAATTTTCAAAATAATTTAAAGTTGGGCAGTTCAAAATAAAATGACATTTTGGGCTTTGAATAATTTTTTTTAGTAAACAAAAATTAAGATTTGATTATTAAATAAAATTTTTATATAATTTGCATTGAAACCTAAAGCTGCACAAATCGGCAGAAACTCTGTGCTTCGTCTTGATTGTAAACTTCTACTCTACAAATCGATTTTGAAACCAATTTGTCGCTACGGTATACAATTATAGGGCACTGCTTTCGCATCCAATATAGAAAAAATTAACGCCGTCAAACAAAATCCTAAGGATGATATCTGGTGCTCCTTGGTATGTTAAAAACAGCAACATCCACAAGGATGGACAAGTTCCACTAGTTAAACGCGAAATCCTGAACTATGTGGACAAGTATTTAAATAAGCTGAAAACTCACCCAAATCCACTTGCCCGAAACATCCTGCAACATAGTGGACACACCCGTCTGAAAAGGAGGGATACTCTTGCGCTTATATGAAGCTTGTTAATTAAAATGAGAACTTAAGTTTTAGCCTGGCACTGGCTGGATTAATATTAACTACCTAGTTTTAAGATTTGAATACTAATTGTTAGGCGTAGATTCAATAACAAAAATATGAAAAAAAAAATATTTTTTGCAAGTTCACAAATTTTTTTGTGAGTTCTTTTTTCAGGAACACACAGCGAGCGGGTACTTAACTTTAATAAATGGCCTATAGAACTCGAGGTTCTAGTTACTATCCTTTTAATATATTTCTTCCTGACTTAAGCAAATTTTTTCCGTAATTTTTAGTTTTTATTCGTTTACCGTCCTAAAATATATCCTTTATTTATTGTTTTAAATTTTTTCGTTACATTTGTACTAAATTTAAAATTTTCTCAAAAAAAACGATTTAAATTTTTCTCTTTTTTTAATAACAATTTATTTTTAAATTTAAATTTTATGCTGAATTTTTTTGCTTTACACAGACAATTGTAAAAATTTGCATGTTAAAATACTTATGTAAATATCTCTACGTGAATTTTTAAATTGAAAATGTACACACTTATACATTAATACTTACATATGTATAAGTATATTTGTTTTAAAAACAACAAAAAATTTTGAGCCAGGGTAGTTCATAAAAAATCAATACTCTGACGGAAATTTAATTTTGTTTAAACAAAGCAAATTTCCTTTTTGCAATATATTTTTCATACAAATTTCATGACTTTCAAATACTTTCTTTGTATGTTGTTGCTTGCTTTTGAGCTCGTTCTTGGTTCTTATCAAATCCAAAATGAATTTTTTTCCATGATTTCACGGTTACTGGATATAATTTTTGGACGGTTTTTATATTTGGAGCTCAAGTTATTTGTAAAACTCGGCTCAAGAACTTAGAGTTTGGCTATTATGGGTTCTTATGTGTTTTGAGGCATTTTATCCTTCTGTGACTTAAAACTCTTAATTGGATCATGAATAGTATGAATAAGGTATACATAATTAGGTTTGTTTGGGCTTGAAATGACTTTCAAGTTAACGGCCACTATCGAATGAACAGCTAATATCAGACTTATCGTAAGGTCCTTAACACAAGAAGAATTTTGTAAAGCTAGAGCCGTACTTTTTAGCAGTTGTAGTCTAAACTGATTTTTTTCAGAAAAATACTGTGGGGGTTGGGGGGGGGGGGGGTTCCAATTTCCAAAACTCTGTCTACCATCATCAACTTAAACTAGTAATTTTCTAACTGCAAAATTTGTGTATAAAATAATTTAAAAAAAACTAAAATATAATATTAAAATACGTTAAGAAAATTAATGTAAAATTATATTTTCAATTTTTAAACCATATATTAAAAAACCAATTTCAAAACTTGAGTCAGACTGTACTGGCATATTTATAAACTGCACAAATAAATTCTCACCTTGATATATGTAAATTTATTTATCAACTTTTGTACATTTCAACATACATATATAAATACCTATAAATAAATAAATGTGTTTATTTACCTAACACTTCAACGCTTTATTTTGTTTTTTTCCTGTCATTTGAGTGCCTTAATGTACATTTGTACATAGAAAAGTGTTTATTTTCAATTAATCCAAATCAAATAAACAAAACGACAGACACGACTATATCAACGTTGTTTTGTTGTGACAGTTAATAGAAATAATAAATATTGAAATGCTTACAATTTAAAGACAAAACGACCTTAGTAACTTGTAACTTGGGTAAATACTTTTGTTATTGTAGTTAAAGAATTTCTAAGGAGCAAAGGTACTCAGTATAAATAAAATTATATTTATATTAGTCTTGAAGTAGCTAAAATAAAGATAATAGTAAATAAAGAAAAGCAAATGTAACGTGAATTTTGGTTCATTTATTTTAATAACCCAAAACTTTCTCCAGTTCTTTACTTGGTAGGAAATTTTCAAGCCATAATATGACGATAAAAATAAGAATAAATATTTTGCTGTAGTGCAAGGCAGCTCTAAATGCAATTCTTGCTGATTTCATCAAGGCCAAAAGGGTTTTCAGCATTTAATTTTTTATTTCGATAGCGTCTACGGCATCTTAAGGCTGGAAATGTATTTTTATAGAATATCTAGCAACAACCAGAAGTAGTTTACCTATATCAGTGCACGTTTTAGGAGCGAACGTATTCCTTAAATGAATTGTAAGCAGATCACATTTTTCTTCGTCATTTTTTGCACGGGATCCTCTAAGATAACGTAGGGGTCGTTTTGCATTAACTGGTGTATTAAGACATTAAGCTGAATAGTTATTCTGAAAAGTCGAATCTACCCATTCTGGGTGTTCCTTAGGGTATACCAAAAAATATATTAAAATAAATAAAAAAACTACTCGTTTACTGTCTGTTGTTTGAACAAAATTGTTATTTCTTACACTCTTTGAAGTTGACGTATGTGAAAAATCACGTTGATTACTACTGTTATGTTTAGAATCTACTGTGGATAATTCTGTTCTAGGTTTCGTACGGATACGTAATATTTAATAGACGCTTCTACAGTATATTGCGTATACGTATGGAGACAGCTATTTACTTGCATGTCTGAATGTCCATGTGTGTAGTCCACTTGCAAGCCACGCTTAATTAAAAAAAGCAATCCAGAAAATTTTTTACTAAACGCTACCACCTGGAAATTAACATATTTTGTTAATATATCTTTAAGTATGCTATTGATATTTCAAACTACATAATTTTGAGTTGAATTAATAAAGCAAAAAAACTAATGACCTAAGTCCGAACTAACTAAACGACATTGTAAAAATATAAATTATTTAAAATTAAAATAAAAATTATGTTAAATTATCTTTGTTTTGATAAATGCCTCACTTAGCTCTTATCAATATTTTTTTTTATCCTGCAAATGTCTCTAAATTTTTTGGGGTTTTTTGATCTTAAATAACTGTAGTTTATATATAAACATTCAAAAAGTTGTTTTGTAATGAGTTTTGCAAATGATATCATAAGATTTTAAATTTTTATGAAAATATTGGTTTTTACTATATGACGGCCTAATGCTCCAGGTGGGTGTTAAAGGCTGAGATAAATATGATAAAAAAATATTAGAAACTTTGTTGAATTTCTTTCTTTCCTTTCTTACCTTTTAAGCCAAAGCATAAACTCACGTTTTCCTTTTCATACTCCTTCATTCACAATTATTGTTTTAAAGGGAGCTAGCAAACTTAAACTTCTCACACACAAAGAAGAAAAATGCTAAAACAGAAAATTATTTGTGTAATAAGAATGGTCGTTACAAAATGAGGCGGAAATAAAATTAGAAAAATATATAATTATATGGCCTGTGTGTGTGTTTTATTATTCTTGAAATAAACAAGGCATTTAAAAGTTTAACGAAGGGAAAAGTAAAAAAGCTAAGCCTACAAAAAACAATTTTTTACATGTGCCTCTTTCTTATATAAGATTTTTCCGAAATAATTTAAAATATTGACTTAATAAAATTTAATTTGTTAATTTCAGGGATGGCTTTTTTTACTTTTATTTAATTTTATTGTATTAAATTGTGGAAATTTTTAATTGACTGATTTTTTGTTTTCCTGTTGACAAAAATTCCTTAATTTTTTTTTTAATTTTTTTTTCTTTTGTTTGTAATTATGTATTTATTGAACTGGGAACGTTAATTCAATAATGAATACTTGTTTAAATCGCTTTTTACTTTTAAAATTTATTCTAGTAAATTCTGTGCTTTTTTTGTTTTCTTTGACCTTTGAAATAAAGAGGCTATGACTGGGGTAGGTGGCACAAAAACTTATGAAAAAGGTGAATCGAAAAAGTTTTAAGGGACTTGAAATATTTGAAACTGCACTTTAATTTTGCTCTTAATGCTTGTAAACAGTAATTCATCTTGAATAAATTAACTTTATTTCTATTATGTTTTTTAAGAAGACCTTCAATCTACGACAATAAAAGCTTTTAGTGTTTTACTTTTGCAGTTTGTTTTTTAGCATTGAACAGAAAATAAATTATTCCTCCTTTTTTTTAAATTAAATAAAAAAATAATTTTTCTTTGATCTTGTTCCTTATTATTTTCTCTTTCAGTTTAAAAAAATAAAAGAAACTTTGTAAATATAAGTAGCTATTGCAATTTTTCTTTTAAAAACATTGTAAGCCTTTAGGCTAAATAATGCCCATTATTTGTCGTTAACAAGGCCAGTTGTTTTGATTTTGTTTTTTCCTTTTTTCTGATTCCAAGTAAATCTACACCATTTCCAATTGTATTTCAGAACTTTCTAATTGTATTTCAGAAATTTCTAATTCAATTTCAGAACTTTCTAATTGTATTTCAGAAATTTCTAATTCAATTTCAGAAATTTCTAATTCAATTTCAGAAATTTCTAATTCAATTTCAGAAATTTCTATTTCAATTTCAGAAATTTCTAATTCAATTTCAGAAATTTCTATTTTAATTTCAGAAAATTCTAATTCAATTTCAGAAATTTCTATTTGTATTTCAGAATTTTCTACTTGTATTTCAGAATTTTCTATTTGTATTTCAGAATTTTCTAATTGTATTTCAGAATTTTCCATTTGTATTTCAGAAATTTCTATTTGAATTTCAAATGAAAAATTCTGAAATACAATTAGAAAATTCTGAAATACAAGTAGAAAATTCTGAAATGCAAATAGAAATTTCTGAAATTGAATTAGAATTTTCTGAAATTAAAATAGAAATTTCTGAAATTGAATTAGAAATTTCTGAAATTGAATTAGAAATTTCTGAAATTGAATTAGAAATTTCTGAAATACAATTAGAAAGTTCTGAAATACAATTGGAAATGGTGTAGTAGAAACAAAGGGCAGGAGAGAAAAAAAAAATTAAAAACAAAAATCTTTTTCGCTTAAATGCAGTATATTTAAAGGAGTGCAGAAACATCAGCGATTACATTGGGTGTTGCCGGTTTCTACAAGGTTTCTGTTAAGGTAAATGAGGTTTTTCTACAGTATAAAGTTAACGTAATCCAAAGATTTTCTTATGTTTTTTTACATATTTGAAGTTAATTATATAAGAGATATGTCCTTCAAGCTCATAGGTTTATTTCAAAAAACTGGGTTTTAAAGTTAGTCATTTAAGAATATAAATAATACTTGACATTTGAACGTCGGACAGTTTGGCCATGGTCTTGTAATGTCAAAGTATCAATTTAACGGGTACTTTTTTATATTTAATTTAATAATTTCTCATCCCTTTGCATTGCTTTTAGGTCTAGATTTAAGGATGTGCTTGCTTTAATCGACGTCTGTTTATCCTTGGCTCAATCTGTTATCTCTACACACAAATGTACTAAATATGGAAAAACATCCCTGAATTGTTTGGACCCCTGCCTTTATAACTGTATTGAAGCTTGTTTAACTATATTTTTTACACAAAAATTAAAACATTTTTTTAGAAATAAAATAAAATCAAATCAAAATGCCAAAAAATCTGATAAGAAGATCTTTTTCCTTTTTACCATATCAGAGTATAAACCTTTGAATAATTTAAGGGGTCAACATGGAGCCTTTTTTTCATGCGCTGAAAGTTATATTAGCAGAAATAAACTGACAAACCAATAACAATGTTGTCCTTTATTCAAAAAATAATCAAAAAAGAGTTACTTATGCCCCTTTTGTGGGTTTTAATCCCATTTTTTTGATAGAAAAGAAAACGAAATAGGTTTCAGTAATGCTAGAAAATATAAAAAGCGGCAAATCTTTTTTTTTCATACTTTTATTATTTAATCTTCGCCTTTGGCGAACTAACAATAAATATTTAAATCTTAAAACTATTTAATTTTTATTAGAGCAGCCAGTGCCAGACTAAAATTCAAGTTCTCATAATAAAATTCAGTAGTTTCATCTTAGTGCAATAGTATTCCTTCTTTTCAGACGAGTGTGCCCACTATGTTGCAAAATGTTTTGAGCGAGCGGATTTGGATGTATTTCCAGCTTGTTTAAATACTTGTCTACATAATTAAAAATTTCGCATTTAACTAGTGGAACTTGCAGATCTTTGTGGATATTGCTGTTTTTAATATACCAAGGAGCACCAGTTATCATTCTTAGAATTTTGTTTTGACGACGTTGTATTTTTTCGATGTTGGAGGAGGAAGCAGTGCCCCATAATTGTATACCGAAGCACCAAATCGGTTTTAAAATCGAGTTGTAGAGTAGAAGTTTACAATCCAGACGTAGCACAGAGTTTCTACCAATTAGCCAGTGTATTTGAGCAGCTTTAAGTTTCATTTGCGTCAACTTCGCATCTATATGCGTCTTCCATGTAAGGTGACGGTCCAGGTGAATACCAAGATATTTCGTCTCAATTCGTTGAGACACCGTATGGTTGTTAATAAGAATTGGGGGGCACGTTTCCTTGCGTAACGTAAAAGTAACGTGGATGCATTTTTGTTAATTTATTTTAATACCCCATAACTTTGCCCATTTTTAAACTTGAGATACCTGATACTGAAGTTGTTTTGTGGCCTCTTTAGGGTCTTTATAAATACTGAGAAAGGCGGTATCATCAGCAAATGTCGACGTATGAGTATGATTGTTTGTGGGCATATCTGCTGTGGAAAGGAAGTACAGAATTGGACCTAGTATACTCCCTTGAGGTACACCAGCCCCTATTGGTTGAGAATAACTTATTTGGTTTTCCTCTTTAATTATAAAATGTCGGCCGGTTATGTATTTTTCTAATAGGTTGAAAATATTAGATTGAAGGTTGAGCTTTAATTTGTTTAACAGGCCTTCATGCCATACTTTGTCGAACGTTTGAGAGACATCTATGGAGAGCGCGGAGCAGTATTTCTTTTCCTCAAAGGCTTTTCTTATAAACTGTGCCAATCTGTTGGTTTGTTCGATGGTACTATGTTGATTTCTAAATCCAAAGCGGTAATCTATCATTAAAAAAGGTTAAGCGGCAACACTGAACAATGTTCAGATAGCAAAAACAACAAACATTTCTATCCAGATCTTGTAGATATGCAGAAATGTTATAAGTTGTATTCAATAACTATCCAATAATTATTAGCAACGAGAGAGTAAAATGAAATATTTTCGAAATTGCTCTCAAAAATACATATTTAAAAGTAAATGATCACTTTTGCAGCCAAAATTTTCAAGCAAATGAATTTTGTTATTGTAAACTTATACAAATTTTAAACTTAAATTTTTTTTCAAAGCATAATGACAGATAGACTGTTTGAATAATTTCTGGTAGTAAAATTTTTACTAGTAGCAATTTTCAGAAACATTTCTGTTTCTACACATATTACGCTCTTTTTTGGCTCTTTAGCTGCTTATTTTTTGTGTACGCAAACATTTACTAGTAATAATTATCGAAAATTATTGATAATTTTCCGTAAATGAACCCACCTATTGTCAACAGACAGAAGCTCAATATTATTGCTAATACGTGTGACTAAAAAAACAGATGTTTTTTTTAAAATTTATTAAGAAACAGCAGATGGGCAAAAGAGAGAAATTTTTAAAAAAATATATTTAAATAATATTAATGCTATGAAGCTACTACCTAAAGTTGCAAAATTGAAAAAAATTTTAGTTTTGTCACAACTTTAAGATATATAAATATTTTATGCTTAAAAATTTGCATCGAACTTTGGTTAACTGCGCTTTATAGCATAAATTTTACACTTTATAAATGTACGTCTTTTGAAACCATAAATTAAAAATTTTTTAGCTTAAATTTATTAAAATTTCTTTTAAAAAAATGTGGAAAAATAAACATCACGAAACTAATTAAAAGTTTTCAAATAATGTTTTCATGTGCACATTCATAAACACATGAGCACATATGGCCATATAATTATTTTTCTGATGTTTGCATCAGAATCAAAAAAGAACTTAGAAATGAATGCAATACATTCATACACAGCAAACAAATTTAATAAGTTTTTAGTCAAACGTTAAGCTTTTCTGAAATCGTTCATCATATTTTACTATATTGTTTATAGGACTCAAATCAGTAAATCATTTAACAGATTCAATATTTTTTCCCTTAAATCGGTTCTGTAAACAAAATTGTAAACGATTTTATTAAAGTTATTAAAACATGTATTTGGAAAAATGTAGGCATTGTAAATAAAAAAATTATTAAGATAAATCAAATATTTGATTTTTTTTTGACATTAAAAAAAAGATTGTAACATAATATTTCCTTTAAAACTCATAATTAAAAAAAAACCTTTTTTTTAATAAAAATTTTTAAAGGTTTTTTTCTGTGTATAAGCTTTTAGTTAACACTAAGAATATATAATGTGGTACATTAAATGTACACATATGCATATATGCATATGTGTGTATGAAATTATGTTTTTATGTATACGCTCTACTATAAGTATGTGTTATACTATTGCAATTTTTGGCCTTGTTCTAGAAAGTGAGGTTAGGTATATAAAAATATATAATACATACATGACACATAAAAGGGAATCTAGTTCTTCATAGCCATATGTGTGTATGTACAAATGTATGTATATATGAACATCATATCGCTTTGGTTCCTCTTAAAAGAGAGACTCAACTAAAATTTTTAAAATTTTCAGTAGAGCAAAAAAACTATATGGATATAACCACTGTACATTTATTTCTTGTAGAAAGTGAGAATTTGAAAATTTTGAGTTTACTTTCTTTAAAAGAATTGTGCGAAATGTTAATATACTTCCCATATTCATAATTTTATGTCACATATTAATATACAACTCATTTTTAATTGAATTGTGCTTACTAAAACAGAGACATGTGGTGAATAGTACTGTCAATTATAACAGAAAATATTTTTATGTAAAATATCAGGATTTTAACTTGAAAAATTTAATTCACCAGAGAATTGTAAAAAACCTTGACAGAAGTGTGAATCGTTCAAAAATATTCACTTATAACGCTGTTTCAGGTTATTAAAAATAATGTAGTTTTTTCTAAAAAACACATTTCTTTTGCAACTTACTACTGCTACTACTCGTACCCTTCACATGGCGACAACGATATATATCATTTTCTTATTATGTTTGTAATCTCATTAATATTCATTCGCGATCCCATAAAACATTTATGTTCTGGATGTTAAAAGATAAACAAGTTGACCTTGCCATGTCCATCTGTTCACTTGTCTATCTGACCATTTGTCTGGCTGTTAAAATCAAGTCGAAGAAAAATGTCTAAATGTCAAACTATCAGAAATATTTCTATGGGTATCGCTTTGCAAAACAAACATGATTGGCTGATTAAGAGCCGAGATTTAGGCAAAAGTTAAGATAATCAATTTTTCTGGGAAAAGAATCCATGCATATATCCCTGTATAAAACTATAAGCACTGTTATCAAGAAATTGATTACGTATAATTTATTGAAGGCGGCTAGAATTTTTTTGGATGAAAGCAGGAAAAGTGATTTTCCCCGAAAAGTTGAAACTTGCGGTTTCATCATTCGATTAATCTAGAAAACTGTAACATCTATCAACTTGAAACCGGGTAAAAAATATTTTTGAATTAAATGCATACGTTCTGGAAAAGAAATTCTTATAATAGGAAGGGCGAGCCAAAACCCCGACACAGATCAATTACCTTTTTAAAGAATTTTTGATACGCACAATCTTGGAGACTATAACAGCTACCGACTTAAAATGGTTGGAAAAATTGGTTTGAAAATAGCAAGGAAGAGACGTAGATGCTTTATAAATCTGTTACTTTTGTTAGAGATTTAAAATTAAATATGAAGGGAAATCTTAACCATTTCCAGATTTTTTTAAAATTTTTTTATTTAAAGGAAAATTTTGTTTGACGAAAGCCTTTTAGTAAAATCGCTCATACAAACGTTTTATTTTGCTAAATTTTCTGTTTAAAAAACTAGGATAACCATCGACTTTAAACTTATCAAAAAGTAATTTTAGTTCTAAATTTGAGGTTCAAAAAAAAACTAGACTAAATAAGATTGTTGGGTATACAAAATAGCGTTTCATTCTATCTGAGAGATGGATAAAGCTTGACTGTTAGTCAAGTGTTGCCGAAGAGAATTTTAATAGCAAAAAGCGTAGTGTATATGGAAAAGCAAACTTCGTCCTAACTTACAAAGTAAAAAAATCCGTTTTCCTTTCTCTGTAACATGTAAGTTGAACAGATGATGTTTACAGCCAAACGACACTACTACCGTCCAAAGAGTACTAATGATGAAATTGCGTAGCTGCTTTCGAAAATGCATTCTACTCGGTTAGTATCGGTAGGAAAACCCTGTTTTTTTTTCAAATAAAAAGTTTTTTTTTAGACATTTACGGAAAAATGTTAATTTCTTCTAATAAAAAGAGTTTATATAACGAACTCAAGCCAAAATAAAAAGCAAACATTTGTATTATGAAATGTTTTTTTTCTAATTTTAAATGATTTTTTACTTTTTCAAAGAAACAGATTTAATACGAAACTTGCTTTAACTAGAAGTTAAAATTTCCTTTTATTTTATTTTAAAGCCAAAAAGCCACGTTAAAGTACAAAACATTTTAACTTTCAAAACCCATACTTATACACATCAAAAAACATAAAAAGATTTATGCCAATTAGTCCCTGGAATGATTACAAATGATTTTTGTAATAAAAAAATACTTGCCAGCATTCATATAAAGGTATGCATTAAATATAAAGCACTTTGACAGAGTTAAGTGTCAATTTATTGGAATATTCTCAATTTGTTTATATTTTTATTTCCTAAACGTGTTGGTTTTTCCATTGTTGTGCACCTATGTACATCAAAAAGGAAAATATTTTTAAAAATATAAAAAAAAACAATAAATTTAAGTAGAAGAAGATATTATGCAGAATATTAAGTATAATAAAATGCTTATTCATACATCATGTAAATGACAGGTGAAATTGTTTTTATTTTTTTACAAATTGCTTGTCCCAGCATTAAGGTGTTACAAACACACATGCCTATAGTTAGAGGTAAGAAGGTATGAAAGCAAACATATACCCTGCCGACACATATGTTATTGATTTTAAATGTCATAAAAAATTAAAAGGGATTTAAAACTTTATCTCTTTCAATTACTAAAATAGCACCAAAAAAAGGTTTATAAGTTTAACATGAACGATTATTTCCTAAACGGAGTACTTAAAAAGCAAGAACAAATAGATTACATGATAAGCTTAAAATTAGGTTTTTATTAATTTAGTATTATTTACAGGGTAGACTTCAAGGCACTTCCACATATTACCACAGGCTTATTGTTGGGTTCGTTTACCTTGTTTGTGTTTATGGTTCTTTAATTTTTTTTTTTTTTTATTTTTTTCGCATTGGCATAATGATAACAATAAAAGCAAAAAAAGAAAGAAAAATATATGATCATTATGTCACCCGCTTCCAGTAAATCTCTGTTTTTATAAAAAATTTCCTACTTGGGGATACAAGGAAAACTGTAAAATTCAATAAAATAAAAACAAGAGAATTATATTGATTGCTGCTTAACAAGTCAGGGACTCTTATTTTTTAGTTTTGCTTTGTAAATAAGAATGAAATAAATACGATTTATTCCTATAAATTGGCATAAAATCTTTGAAACATAAAGCGCACTATTGTGGGCCAAACAATGAAAAAAGGAAAAAATAAAACGTCCTTTTTCTGGTAAGGCAAAGGGTTAGAAGTGATGCATGGATTTTTTTTAATTCATATTTTCTTTACGGATTTGTTTCTTTTTGTTTTTTATCAGTTGATTTAAATGCTTTTTTCTTCTATTGTTAAGACTTTTATATGATTTTATGTTTGTTAACATAGAAATTTTTGTTTAGTTTACGTCACTTTAATTATGACATTTAAAGGCATATGTACAGATTAATAAAAATATTGATGAAATTTCAGACATCTTATGGGTATTTTAAATTTTAAGATTAAAAAAATTATTAATTAGAATTTTTTTTCTTTAAAAAAATTTTATTATCTTCAGTTTTTGCTCACTTAAAATAAGTTTTAAAATTTAAAAGTTGAATAAAATTAGTCTGGGCAGTACCAGTCAAAAATTTAGGTTCTCAAACTTTCCTTTCTTTCACATGACTGTGTGGCTCATTTTGTAAGCAAGCGGATTTGGACGTGTTTCCTGTTTATTTCAGTACCTCTCCACATAATTGAGGATGCCCCATAAAACTAGTGGATCCTTGCGGCAGTTACTGTTTTAAACATACCAAGGAGCGCCAGTTATCATTTTCAGGATTTTGCTTTGACGGCGTTGAATTTGTTCTATGTTAAAGGCGGAAGCACTGCCCTACAGTTGCATACCATAGCACAAAATTAAATCGAAAATTGTGTTGTAGAGTAGACGTTGCACAGAGTTTTTACCAATAAGACAATTAATCTGAGCCGTTCGAAGTTTCATTTGTATCAACTTGGCATCTGTTAGTGAATTCCATGTGCGGCAGTGATCCTGGTGAATGCAGAGAAATTTTAACCCAAATAGTTGAGGCACCGTGAGGTTGTTGGAATGGGGGAAAGGGGCACGTTTCCTTGCGTAAAGCAAAATTATGCATCCTAGCTACTTTTATTTATTTAATTTAATACCCTATAATTTTGCCAATTTTTTCTACCTGAATTACGTTATATTGCTGTTGAGTCGAGGCAACCTTAGGGTTTCTTACGGCTGCCGGGAAAAGCGGTGTCATCAGCAAATATTGACGCGGTAAAACTGTTAAGAAATCCCCCCTCTCACCCTCGTAACTTGTATTTAAGGGCTTCTTATTGTTCCTTATTTTGCTAATCTCTAGTGCTATGGTGTGTTTTTGTAGATTCTAGGTGGAAATCGGCCAGACCTGCTCTTAGGCTGCTTAAGGAATTACGGTCCTTCGCTTGTGTCGTTTTGAGGTCTAGCAAGAGTGATGTGGATTTTTTTACATTTTTGTTTCCTAATTTCTTAAGAAGCAGACATTTTTTGGCACTCTGGCTACAAGCGTTTGTTAAAGTTATATTTGTCCAAAAATAATTTTTGGCCTGCGGCGGAATATGATGTTATAATATACTTACACGGCCTTGTATTACCCAGGTTTCAGTTTCGCACAGGACACCTTAAAGGAGTTTCTTTTGGTACACCTTTAGAAAAAAGAGTTTTCTTGGAAGCATATTTCTGACTTCCAACATAATTTTTTATGCGCATAAATTCCTTTTTTAAGAGCCTAGTTTTGCTGGCCCTTGCGATAACCATCGCTTTTCTTAAAGTATTTGAAAAATAACTACGAATAAATGAGGAAATATTATTTAAGCTTAATTGTCATCTTAGGCCTTAAGCTTTAAATTATATCAGGCGTAAACTCTTTGTATATTTTCTTTCTTTCTTTTTTGTGTTTTTTGAAAGTATATGTGCATGGGTTGTAACATTTTGAAGCAAACATGCTCAATTGGTCTTAATATAAAATGGTAAAGAATTTTGTTATCCCTTATTTAGGACCTTTTTAAATGCAGAACTTTAAAAAAATGTCTGCCTTAAAGGGAATTTGTTTAGTCAGCTGGCTAAAAGCGTATTTTAAATTTTTCGGTTATTTGATTTAATTCTTTGTATATTATATGTGTCTCATGTATCTCTTGTATTTATAGTTAACGCTCGAAACATTTTTTAGTTTAAATATTGAGTTTATAAATACATTTGAAATGGAAATGAAAAATTTATAAAACATTATTAAAAAATGATTAAAAAGATAAAAAAACATTAATGTTTTAATGTTTTAATGTTTTTATACAATGAGTTCATTCCGATAAAATTAAATATGACAGTTTTTAGTTTTTATTGAACTTTTTTCATTTTTATCATATGTATATTTTTCATAAAAATATTATCTTAATATTAACTTTTGCTAAAACTAAGCAAAAGTTTTATAACAGAACTGATATATATAGTATAAACAAAAGTTTTCATTTATTTTATTGTTCTATTTAACACATTTTAAAGCTGTATCAGTTTTAAAACTTTGTATTTATCATCCCATTTAATTTTTTAATGTCATTTATAGAAGCTATAAATTTCTGTTACCTAATTTAAAATTTAATAAAAATGTTTAAAACCATCTTTTGTTTTTTGAGCCAAATATGTCCTTTAAAGCCCATGCAAGACAGCAAAATATTTTTGTGCCCTTTGTCATAGTTAATAACTGCTATATTTTTCGGGGAATAATAAAAAAAAACTATAAAAAATTGGCTCATTTATATCTGTTATTTTTTTTAGATACAACATATTTTTTTTCCGCAGTGTAAACTATTTATAAAAAGGACCATGTGTCAAGTTCAGAACCAAAATGTATGGCATAATAAAAATAAAATAATTCCAAAAATTGGGCCTTTTTCGTGTATTACAAAATTATTTTTACTATATATGAAGTTTCTAAAATATTTTTATTTTTTATTTACAGGTAAGAAGAAACCCCGATTAAATTCTTGTACAACAATTGTTAGTGGGTGAGTTGCTAGAATGTTTTTAAAATTTTAAAATTTTATTGTCTCTTTTATGTAAAAGAAAGTTATTTTTTGTGTTATTTACAAACCTCTAACTCAAGAACCCCTAAAAAAATTTTGAGAAAATTAAAAACAAAAAAAACACACATCTTAAAAGCGGTTACAGCCTAACCTTTTTTAGAAATTTGACTTGACGTGGCATCTCACATACAAGTCGAACAGTTTTTTTTCGCATTCGAACAGTGTTTGTGTTGTAAGCGTTTACAATTAAGTAAAAGAAAAGTGGAAAGTGAATAATGGGCTTGGCACACCCAATATCAATATTTTTTATACACAGGGTGTCCACCGTAAAAATATACTAATTTGTTTTGCCGCCACTTTGGTAAACATTAGTCTTGGCATTTTATATTTGGTAGCCTTTAAGTAAAGATGTGGCTAATTTATTATAGAAAAAAAATATTCAACCAACTTGTTTATATCGTTAAAAGATTTTATCAAAATCAAATATCATTTACTGTGACGATGATAAATTTACGTAAAATTTTTGGAAGAACTCCGTTCCAACAAGATGCACTATTTATCGTGTAGTAAATGATTTCTTAGATTCCCAAATATGAACCACAACGTACTGCAAGACCGGAAGAAAATATAACTGCTGCTCGGGAAAGTGTTCAAAATCAATCAGCTAACCTCAATTCGACGCCGTTCTGAAAAGCTTTGTTTTTAAAGAACAACTTTAGCCCCAATTATGCGCAAGCATTTGCACTTGTTTCCATTTAAGATTCGGTTGACACAAGATCTTCTCCCACAAGACCACTAAAGCCGCCGAACATGGGTCAATAGGATGTTACAGCTCGCCTATCACAACCCATTTTTTTAAAAAAAATCATAACGAGTGACGAGGCACATTTTCATTTGAATGGATATTTAAAAAAACAGAATAGTCGCTTATGAGAAATGGAAACCCTCAAATTATTCATCAAAAATCATCCATTTAAAGTGACAGTCTTGTGGGCAATTTGGTCAGGGAAAATCATTGAAACTGAAAACGGCGTAACGGTAACTGTCAATGGTATACGATATCGTGATATGATTGAAAACGTTTAAATGCTACAACTGCATACGTTGGGCTTAGTTAACAAGAGATTCACCAAGACGGTGTTATATCACCTACAGCCAGGATTACAATTGAATTTCTGCAAGACCTCTTTCCACAAAAAGTTATTTCAATAGATAATTGATTGGCCTCCACGGTCGCCTGATTTGACTGCTCAAGACTTCTTTTTGTGGGGATATCTGAAAAACAAGGTTTATACAAAAAACTAGAAATGCTAGAGCAATTCAAACAAAATAATCGTGATTAAATTAATAAAATAGTTGGTAAAATGTGTTGGAATGTAATAAAAAATGTGCTTAAAAGCTCGCATTTGTGAGCCTAACAGATGCGGTTATTTATCTCATATTGTATTTCATACATAATTGCCGACATTACATAAAACATTTATTAATATAAGATGCATTCCCTTTCGTTGAGTCAAAAATTTTAAACAACCAAACAGTAAACGTTGTCGGCGGACACCCTGTATATATTAAAATAGACAGGCGAAGGCTAAGTGCTTTTGCAAGAGTCAGCAGGTTGTATGAATTGGCATTGCATCTCCCCTTCCAAGTCCGTACTGATTTATTTATATATTTAAAAATCGTTTATGTTTTATGAATATCTCTGGTTTCTAAATTGGCCGGAGGTGAAGCTAGGAGACAGGTTTATACTTCTTATGCAGTTAGATTAGATTTCTTAGGGGAAAGTTTTTTTAATATTAAAAAAAATTATTTTAAGTTCACAATACATAGTACGCAAATTTCGCTTTTTAAGTTTTTTAAGTAACAATTTTAATTTGCATTTGTATCCTTACAGAAGTATTTTAAAAAAAGCAATTTATTTTTCTATTGCTTTTAAGTGTTATGGGCAGCATTAAAAACAAAGATTTAAATATAAGATAAGGAGAGAAGATTTTTTAATAGAGGCAAAAGGACTTGATGACATTTGACACATACAAAGTAATACTCTGCTTAAGTAAAAATAGTTTTTTTTTTAGATATAATAAATGTTATTTACCCAATTATAATCCCTATCTTATTTGCTTAGACTTCTTGTATTTAAACTAAATGTTTTTACGATTTAAAATCTCTTTATGTTTCGTTAGAAAATTATTTACATATTTAAAAAGTCTTACTATATTTTAAAATTAGTTTATAAAACCATATCTTAAACAGAATCATAAGCTGAAATAAAATTAAATAAAAATAACAGCTTATGAAAAAGATATCTTATTTTTATTATATACTAAGGCTTTACTGATCCTTGAGTGTAATATTAAGGGGCCAGAAAAGCAACCACAATACAGTATACATATATTAAAAGATAAAGAAACAAACTCATATTATACCTAAAAAAACTAAAGTTTAATGTGTTATAATACTCATAAAGGAGAAATATTTATGGTAAGGGATAATCCACAAAAAGCTCATCCCCTCTAAGCCAGCTATAGCTAAGACCGGTTAGAATTTTTATTGTGTTACCAATGTAATCAAGTTATAAAAATCTAAGTGTATAAAAATCATATTTAATAACTCGTTTCGCCTTTTGAAAAAAATTTAAGAAAAGAAATAAGACAATAACTTTTCAAAATATTTTTTTGAATTTAAGGTGCATAAAAAAATCTATATAAATATGAAAAGGGAATAAGAATATTGGGGAACGCGTATGTATAACCGTTCACTTTAAATTACAATTTCCCAAAAATTTTTAAGAGATTGTCTTCAAAAGAAGCTTATCACGGGCGTCAAAATGTTTTAAAAATATACTACAAAAAATTAAGCCGATAAATATTTAATAAACTGTAAAAAATACAATTATAGTTTAAAATTTGGATTTTTAATATGTTTTTTTTCCTCTTAAATAAATTTCCACTTTATTTCTTTGTTTTCAATCTCTCTATCCAAGAAAAACATAAGGATGTATGCACATACATATGTGAATAGGCTTGCATTGTTGGGTTTTTATTGTTTATATCGGTTTCACTGGAAAGTGTATGTAATATGAAAGGGTGTATGTGATAAAAAGAAAAGTAAGACTGGTAGTTTTTTATGATTTTTTGTGATGTTGTTGACACATATATATTTTTTTCCTGGGAGTATTGGGCTTTTGTTTTATTTTCGCAACAATTCCTTGAGGGAAGAGTGGAAAAAGAATTTTAGCTAAAATACGAAAAACAATCAAGAATACTTTGTAAGTTTTCAATATTTGTTGATGGTTTAGCTATATCCGTCTTTTAAAAGAAGAGTAGGTCTAGGTCTTAACGCCTTTTTTAAGAAAATGACTCTTTAATCAAAAACAACACATAGCTTAAAGTTTATTATGATTATTATTTTATACAAAAATATATTTGAAAGTTCTAAAACTATTTTTTTATAATTTTTTTGATTTGTTTGTAAAATGTTAACCAATTAGTCTAATATTAAGCACATTCATAAAAATCGCTTTGAAGAGTGCTTAAGATTCGTCATTGCTGTATATAAATATACATGCTTTACTAAATATTTTTTTTCTCTCTAACACTATTGATTGATACATAAGAGCAAAAACCAAGATGCGAAGGCAGTAAAAAATGTGTCTGTAAAAGCCTAAGCTTTGTTTGTTTCTGAAGTATGGAAGCAGAGTGAAAAGTTCCATGTTCTGTTAAATATTTCTAAATTTTATTTTATTTTATTTTATTTTATTTTATTTTATTTTATTCTATTTTATTTTATTTTATTTTATTTTTTTTTATTTTATTTTATTTTATTTTATTTTATTTTATTTTATTTTATTTTATTTTATTTTATTTTATTTTATTTTATTTTATTTTATTTTATTTTATTTTATTTTATTTTATTTTATTTTATTTTATTTTATTTTATTTTATTTTATTTTATTTTATTTTATTTTATTTTATTTTATTTTATTTTATTTTATTTTATTTTATTTTATTTTATTTTATTTTATTTTATTTTATTTTATTTTATTTTATTTTATTTTATTTTATTTTATTTTATTTTATTTTATTTTATTTTATTTTACATTATTTTATTTTATTTTATTTTATTTTATTTTATTTTATTTTATTTTATTTTATTTTATTTTATTTTATTTTATTTTATTTTATTTTATTTTATTTTATTTTATTTTATTTTATTTTATTTTATTTTAATTTATTTTATTTTATTTTATTTTATTTTATTTTATTTTATTTTATTTTATTTTATTTTATTTTATTTTATTTTATTTTATTTTATTTTATTTTATTTTATTTTATTTTATTTTATTTTATTTTACATTATTTTATTTTATTTTATTTTATTTTATTTTATTTTATTTTATTTTATTTTATTTTATTTTATTTTATTTTATTTAATTTAATTTTATTTTATTTTATTTTATTTTATTTTAATTTATTTTATTTTATTTTATTTTATTTTATTTTATTTTATTTTATTTTATTTTATTTTATTTTATTTTATTTTATTTTATTTTATTTTATTTTATTTTATTTTATTTTATTTTATTTTATTTTATTTTACATTATTTTTTTTTATTTTATTTTATTTTATTTTATTTTATTTTATTTTATTTTATTTTATTTTGTTTTGTTTTATTTTATTTTTTTTTATTTTATTTTATTTTATTTTATTTTATTTTATTTTATTTTATTTTATTTTATTTTATTTCATTTTATTTTATTTTATTTTATTTTATTTTATTTTATTTTATTTTATTTTATATTATTTTATTTTAATTTATTTTATTTTATTTTATTTTATTTTATTTTATTTTATTTTATTTTATTTTATTTTATTTTATTTTATTTTATTTTATTTTATTTTATTTTATTTTATTTTATTTTATTTTATTTTATTTTATTTTATTTTATTTTATTTTATTTTATTTTATTTTATTTTATTTTATTTTATTTTATTTTATTTTATTTTATTTTATTTTATTTTATTTTATTTTATTTTATTTTATTTTATTTTATTTTATTTTATTTTTATTTGAACTATATAATATTTTTTTATGTTTATTTTTTTAAATAACTGTTAAGCCTCCATGTTTTCATGTTTTTATATAAAACTTGATATGAAACTTTATTTAAGTCTAGAAATGTGGGTTAACATTTTTGCGTTTTTATGTTAAGTATTGAATTTTTTTCCTCTTTTTGTTTCGTGTAATCTTCTTTCAATAAACCAGCTGTGTATAATGTTTAAATGTTTATGGATTTTTTTTCCAAGGATACATTTTTATGGAATTTAATTTTAATAGTTGAACGAAAACCCATAAAATTTACGTTGCGTCACAATTTTGCAAATTTAAAAGATTTGTTTATTTGTTTTTCTTTTTTTTTATTTCAATTCAAAGTCTTTCAGTTTGAAATTAAATTTTTTAAGAAAATATTTGTTATTTGTGTGCTAAGAAATGCTAAAAAAATATGTAATTTTATATATGTCAGCAAAACATTTTGTTAAATTTGACAAGAAAAAGTTGAGAAGAGTTGTTTTTCGCTTGAGTAAATCTATAGGAATATAAGTAGTAGACAAGGCCAAACAATCAATTTCTTTTAATAAAAATTAAATATTTTTTTAAACCAATAACAATAAACATTATTTTGAAATTCATAAGAAAATCAAAAATATATTGCTTAAGTCTACATTAAAGTTAAAAGCTTCTTCAATCAATATTTAATTTTAAAGAAGATTTTTAACATTTTTAAAAGAAAATGATTTTCTTAGTTAAGAAAATTACATTTGTAATATAAATGGAACTTTAACATAAATAATGCCTTAAAGCGTAATTAAATTTTATACTTTTAAATAAAATTTGAAAATTCTTCTTACAAGCATTAAGCATATTACTTGAAAATCCCTCTCCTAATAAAATGAGAGTAATCGCTATGCTGCTTACATTAGGTACCCTACAGGGATTTCAATAAACCAATCAAATACCATATTGAAAGTTAAAACTTGTTAAACGGTCAAGCATATTGACATTAACATAACAATTACAACTGTTCAACTGACAGTAGCAAGTCTCAACCTAAGCATACTCTTACACATACATTCTTACACATCTGGATACCTACTGAAACACTTTATTGAAATGGGTAAATTTATATGTACTTGATGTAAGTTAGACAAAAGAAATTGGCTAAAATGCTTTTAAGGCAAAAATTGAAGAAATTTATTGCCATTTGTTTGTCATGTTTGCTAATGGCTGAAAAAAATGTTTTTATTAGGTTAGAGGCAAAGAGGCTATTTATAAAGTTAATGTATCCTTAGATGCAATATACTTTGACAGCAAAAAGGAAATACTTTAAGAGTTTTTCTTTTGGGTTTTGTAAGATGGATTTCCTGTAAATAAAATTTTTATTTGAAAAGTTTTTGAAATTTAGGCAAGTTTGTTTTTTAATTTCACTTCTTCTTTAGTCTTCATATAAATTTGTTTGTAAAATAATTTTTTTTTAAATTTTTAAAATAATTATTTTGAAATAAAAGAAATAAGTTTCCATTAACCCATTTTGGCTAGTTTTATTGAAAAAATAAAAAAAAAATTTTGTTTTTAATTATCAACAATTTTATAATAAATTTCAAACCCAGATTATTAAAATTATCAGAAGGATCCTGGTCAATTTCATATTTGTTTTACTTACTTACACTTTAATTTAATTAAATAGTTTTCTTTCAAATAACTTACAAATTCACAATTCATTCAGTAATAACCACAACTATTTACATAATGTCATACTGTTTCACATAAGATATTTATAAATTAACTATGGCTTATCAAAGCATAGTTACACATACTTTGATATGTACTTAAACATATTAATGTGTACAATACTGGGTGTCTGGAGGCAAATTTTAACTTTTTAAATACAATTATATAAAAAGTATTAAACGATGCGGAAGGAGGGTGACGCCGCTGGTATAATCGATTGTGTACTTCTTACACACGTTATTTTAATATGATGGGGCAACTGCAGACATAGCCAGAATCTCGATTTATTTGCTTCGGAAAAATTTCCCTCAAACACTGATCAGTCGCTTTGGGGACATCCCATGGCAAACAAGGTCCCCGATCTAACTTCCATGAATTTTTTTTGAAACTACCTTAAAGAGAGTGTTTATAATGCCAATCCCTTATCTCTTGTCATTTTAAAGTAAAATATTCGTCGAGAAGTCGGCTCATGTGAACTCAGTGTACTGCAGCGTGTGGAGCAGAACACAAGGTGTTGAACTCGACGGACGACGCTTGAATGACATACTTTTTAAGAAATTAAATTCACATTTTGATTCTATCGCTAAATGTTCTTAATATAACTTTGTTTCAATCAAAACTTTTTTTATTATGTATAAAATATAAATCTGCCACCAGACACCCTGCACATCTTTGTTATAAAACAATGAAATACAACTACTGAACCAATATTACCACAAAAGTTCTTATACTTGTAAATATCTACAAAACTTTATTGAAATACATAAAAAACATTTGTAAATTAAATCATTCACCGCAATCCATTATTATTGGCCTAACATATACTCACTATACGCTAAAACTTCTTGTAGGAGGGCATATTAAGACAATAAGACAAAAGATAAAATTCATTAATGCTAAATCTTAATAACATAATGGATGCATTTGTTTTATTCGGTTGGGCAAAGCTAAATAATGTTAATCAAAAATAATTAGGAAATTTAATTATAAATAGAAATGGCAAAGTATATGAAGATTTATGTTTACACATATGTATAGGGGTAATTCTTTTGGAAATTGAATAGGGGGGTTTTGAAAAAAGTAACATAACGCAAATTTGGGATAATTTCAAAAAATATTTTTTTGAAAACTGCAAAAAATCTGTCCCGCGTTTTTAAAGCAGAATGATTGTCTCCCAGTTAAATAGTATGTCCATTTTATGGAATGATATCCTTGACAATGTTTTCCCTACAACAAAATTATTTATATCACGTTCCATGTAATACATAAAGCAGTTTTAGTGAAATCATATTTCTTTATAAAATAATATCTCTTAACAAAATTATCATTCTGGTTTGACTATTTTGTTTCTTAAGGAGCAAAATAGGATAAAGTTTGAATTTTTTTAATCCTGTTTGTTAATTATAAGCAAAAAAGGTTGGAGCAGAGTTAAAATTGCCTTATATAGGACATTAAAGAATGCAAATATTTTTCTTGGACTTCTTCCATATTTGGGACCCTCCCCTTAGGGATAAAAAAGAATGAAAACTATGTATGAGTCCTCACTTTTGGGGATATTGGTAAATATACAACTTTAGGGTTTTTGAGTCATATACTGGTCAGTACTTTACCAAGTGACCAAAGTTAACCTTTTAAAATTTTTTGGAACTTTTTTTCGAGTAAAATTCTAGAAATTCAAATGATGGATGAAAAGTTATTTTTGGATATAATGTACTTTGAAATAAGGTATGTTGGCTTATATACAGGTCGGATTTTAACCTAATAGACAAAAAGTACTCTTTTAAATTAATTTTTTTAGGCGCTTTAACTTAGTGGACAAATATTACTTTTTTGCATTCATCCGAAGGAACAAGTCTAAAAATATAAAATTAAGAAATAGAATTAAGTCTGAAGTCAACTTGTGGACTCAAAGTATTTTTTATTAAACTTTTATTATTTTCTTCAATTTAATATAAGATAGTGTTTCTAAAAAAAAGAAACAAGGGACATGTGTTCCATATCCGCGATTGATTTAGCCTCCCATGTGTTTTTTTTACAGACACCTCAGGTAGTGTTTCCAAATAGGGCGAAATTAAGGCAAGGTTGTATGAGGGATGTGTAGTCTTTACTTATTGAAGTTGAAGGTGAGCACTGGAGCTGGGATAAGGAATGTCATACCGACTTCCAAACGAATGCAGCGGTTTCCGGGCTGGGATGATAGTGGTGACGAAAGTCGCAGTGAACTGGAAGGAAAAAGGAAACCTGGAAATCCACGTAATCGATAGTAAAGCCACGGTCAAGGCTCTTGAGAAACATTATGTCAGATCTAGACTTGAGGAAGGCTATAGACTTATTCTTAGAGTGATCTTGGTAAAACGCAAAATTAGGTCCTGTGAGCTGCTGGGTCATTGTGATGCTGCCGGTAATGAGAAAACCAATGAATTGGCGATTAGGAGGATGGCCCGGAATATTGAGCTATGCTGTGAGCCCGATAGGCTGTCAAAGGGGTTCTGTTATGAATTGATAGCAGCTTGGGTAGAAGAAAAATGTGTCACGCGTGGAGAGATGGGGCTTATTGGGGCTATTTGGGAATCTCACAGGGCACTGTAATGTGATACATATGACGGGTAAAAGGGACAGGAGCTCTCCAAACCCCTACAGGTTATGCGAAAATGTGGAGAAAATGGAGACTGTGGAACAGCTTGCCTACCACTGCCATAGGCTGCAGATTGTCGCACAGAGGTGGCTGGAAAGGCGATCCTTAAATGAACTTGGTGAAGTCTCTGGCTGTTGGCTTGGGAACATTATGGAAATAATCGAATGGAATGGGTGGCTGCGTGAGTTAGTAGTTTTAGTGTCTGTGACGTGATTGATTAACACTTAATTCCTTGTCTTTCGCTAACAGCGTTCTTGGTTTTTTTCTTATTTTTGCATTACTTTCTCTACAATTTTTTTTCTGTTTTTCTTTTCAACTATTTTAAAAGGATTCATTGTGGGCCTGCCTACAGGTTTTTGGGTGATGGTGGCCAATTAAATTCGTCACTATTGTTTGTAACCTTACCTAACCCTAATTGAATCTAGGGCAGCCATATTTTCTTCCCACCAGTTAGATAAAGGCGAGCCCAATAATTTTCTTAATTTTCTTAACTATTTCAAAATAAAAACTTTTTGCATGGAACAAAAATACTCCTTTTAAGTAAACTACAAATAAACAGAAAGAAAAAAGAATTATTTATAGAAAAACACAACAAAATACTACGAAAATTATATATTATTGTTTAGGGATTTAAAGTAATTCCCTAATTATTGCAAAGGGTACTATACCAACGTCTGTATGTAAATAGTTATTGATGTTTGTAGACAATACATTACATAACATTTTGATAATGGAATGAAACAAGTTTTGGCATCTCATGTCTACATTAGTTTTTGAAAAAGGTACGTTTTACAATTCCATTGTGTATTTCATACATGTCCATGTCTAAATATACAAATTATTTTTTCGAATTCTTATATATTTTTTCCCTTTTTTTGTATGGTAATTTTTGCTTTTGTGTTAAACTAAACCACAAATTTTGTGGTTTATTTAGTTGCCTCCTTGGAAACATTTTACTTAATGAGAAAATTCTTTTTGGTTTTTGGCAACGATGTTCTAGTCCTTTACTTTTTTTAGCCACAAAAGCTTTACCATGTAAATTTACTATTTTTGTATAAGTTTTTATGAAGTTATATTTAATTTTCAGGAAAATATTAAGGCTTTGAGTTTGTTTTGAGATATCTGAGTATACACATTTTCAATTTCTATTTGTTCTTTGCTTTAACCACACCATAAAAAAATACGCATTTTACCGCAAGCCCAAACAAAGTTTTTTTTGGAGTTTTTCTTTTTTCGGCAGTAGATAAGTAAGTTAGTATTGTATCAAATAATCGATAATATAATAGTTGTTTGAGCCTCTTGGATTTAGTATAAAATCTACCCCTGGTATGGTCGAGAGACAAAAATGTTATAAAAACATCTTTAAAATTAAGCCTGTTATTTCATAGTGACCAGTAACGATTCCCTAAGGATTTGTTATATTTTTTTGAAATATTTTTTTAAGACCGACAAAAAATTAAAACATGATTATATTTACAAAAACTTAGACATTTTCTGTTTTTTTTTATTATATTAAAATTTATTATATATCAGATTTGTTTTTGGATTATCTATGGCTTACAGCAATTATATTTCTTTTAAAGTAAAAGGTACAAATCTAAACTTTTCACAAAATATATTCAAAACACTTCTCTTTTCAGTTTTCTTTTTGTCAAAATATAAATGCTACTAATATTTTTTACTTATGCTTAAAGTAAATTGTACGCTAACACAAGTAATATATACTCTAGGGAGATGGTCTTTATTTGTGTATATATTCAATTCTGTAAAGATTAAACACCATTTGTTTTTATTTTTCTATAAAGCAGAGATAGCAAAACCACCCATATTTGTACCTAATTCATAACCCAATTTTGAAATCCTCATTTAGAAACATCGGTAAATCAAATGATAGGATCCTGAAATGGCAAACAAACATACAGGTCTTGCTTTGCGCTACCTTAAGTGGAACAAAATAAACAGAGAAAGAGAGAGAGAAAGAGAGATGTTAAAGGAACCCCGTAAATTATTTAAGATTTCCAAAAGGAGTCACATCTGATATAATTTAAGACAAAAGGCCTCTCAAAATGGCCTGTTAAAAAAACCTCGCTGTGTCACACTATATACGCGGTAGGGGTGTTACGCGTTTCTGCAGATGTTTGTAACATCCAAATTCATCACACGTTCATACTGTGTGCGTTAAAGTGAGTGAATAATTTCAGAAAATGAAAAAAAAAATTCAAAGAATAAGTCAAGAAACCTACTTATCCTTCCCAGCCGTTTGGCCAAAATTAATTTTTGCCTAAAAACGGGTCAAATCCCCTGCTGTTTAGTGTCTGAAGCAAAAAATCAACGAGTGCTAGATTCTAAAACCTTTGGTTTTGAGTGAGTTATTTTTCACACGTTGCTGCTCAAGAATTCCTGGGTTTAATAATTTGGTTTTGAGGACGACACGAATAAAGCGATTCCTTCTTTAGCATGGCAAGTATAGCCCCTTGTGTTACTTCGGTATTTTCATTGTATCGTTTCCAGATGGCTACTGGCATGAAAATGTTGTTTCAAAATAACTTGTTGGGTCTCCAAGCTAAAAGGGAGCTTGTGACCTACCCGTTCTGTGAATATAACCTGTTTTTTTGTTTTTTCATATTGCCTTGGCCTAGTTAAAAGTTATAATTAATAAAAGCAGCATCTAACATTCTTCGCAATTATACAATTTTTTTCTTATCCGCTGAATATATGTTGAACTGAATGTATTTTTTAATTAATTTAATGTCTTCTATAGGTTCTGATTAAAATATGTCCGCTTCATTTGCCTGTAGCCGACAATGCATACTCAGATCTGGTTCATGATTCACTTTCTTGGGTTAAAACGAGAATTCGATGATACAAATCTTTGTTAAAGACTTTGATATGCTGATCTTTGCACCCATTGGCCCTGGAAGCCTAAAGAGAGGTCTCAGGCTTGGAACACCGATGGGTCGAAGCATCCAAAAGGTGTAACTGGCCCTTGTGATGGATAAATTTCCATCAATATTTTAAGCTGAAATCTACGCTAAAACATATATGCCTACGAATGTGTTAGAAGAAATTTGGAACTTTGATATACATTATTTTGGACAGCCAGGCGGACTTAAGGGCCCTTGTGGCATAAAATATTAGATCTGCAACGGCAAAAAAATACGCAAACTCTCAATAGGCTTAATGTGCGCAATGACATAACGCTGTTATGGTTTCCAATTCATAAGGGCCAAATACGCAGTAGACGTACCGACCGTCTCACTAACTGTGGGGCAAGCTACCCTCTTTTTGGTCCTGAGCCGCCTTGCTGCGTTTGTCGACGCTGCTCCAGTAGGTACTCCGAATATTCTGCCCTCTGGAGTGGGGTCAAGGGACAGCGACAGTCAAAAAGCATCTTGCCCTTATCTACGGGTAAAATCATGCTTATATTTCTTGAAGAAAGGATCTGAAAGTTGTCACTAGTATTCTAACTGATCACTTTAATCTAAGATGCCACTTGCTTGATATCGGCTGAGCTTACACATCGACTTTTCTTACGGAGAAAGAGACCTCAGGGAACATAATCTGCGAATGCCCTGCGCTCTGTGGTAGGAAATTTCACTTTCTAGCTGGTAGCTTTACTACACCAGGTGGCATTTTAAATTCATCGCCACCTAAGTTATTTGATGATATACGGAACATAGGTTTGTAAACAATTCAAGTAGCTGCGCAAAATACCTATTCTTGGTAGCGGTGCATTATGCCAATAACGTTGAAAAAGTTTTGGTGGATAGTTTGCTTAAGCCACATCCTGGTATCGTAAATGCCATCCATAAATTTTTTTATATGACTTTGAAAATAAAACTATTATTTAAATAATAAAAAGTCTTTGGTTTGACAAAGTAAGCTTTGCTTGATTTTAGAATAAACACTCTGATATTCCGCCGTTCGAAATGAGGCGTATGCAAAGGTAAGTCAAGCTTTACTTAGGGCTTTCTCGTTACAAATCTCAATTACCTTAAGACCATTAAAATATTCTGTTACCATATATTTTTTCCTGTTTCTATTTTTAAGTTTAGAAGGACATTACATTTAATTTTAACCATTATTGTAACAATCATATTTTCTCTTAATTAATGCTACAATAATGCGGCTTAATGTTCATCCTTTTTTAGAATAATTTATAACATAAACAGTTTCATTTAAAATTTTTTTTATATTTCATGTTATTTCTCCGTTTTTTACGTTCTAATTAACAAGTAAAGGATTATTTTATTTCTCAAGTTTTCATATCTTTTACTTGCACCAGAACAAACTTGTCTCTCCAACAATTCCATGAACAAAGTTATATTCCAAGATAAACGTCTTAATAACGCGCGCCCTAATTACATTGTGGTGCAAACAAGAATTAATGAAACAATTTGTAACAATTTGGTTTTGGGTCGTAAAAATTCTTAAAGTTTTCATATTTGTTTATCTGTGGTCTGAATGTTGTTTCTGTGTGTCTTAATAAGCTCAATAATCATAAACATATTTACAAAAGCATTATATTTACAACATTCTTATACTGGTCATATTGGGTTTTCTTGAATTTCTTTAATGCCATTTGGTTACATTTCTTTCGCTGGAGTAAAATTTAGCAAACCACTTTATAGAAGTGTTAAACGTTTCTGTACGCTTTAATGTATTTCTGTAGTTGCTGTTGCTCTTTCTGGCATTTTATATTTTTTTTATATTTTTTTTTATAATTTTCTGTATTGTGGTTGCTTATCTATCCTTTACTATCATTTCTATCTTTATGTTTTTTGCTTTTTAATTCTTTGTGCTGGTTGCTTTTCTAGCAATTGTTGTTAATTTTGTTAAATTATTAAAATTTTTACCCATAAATTATTATGGCTAAAACCATAAAAAAACTTTCTACTTTCAAAAGGAAAATATTTTTTTATTAAAAAATAAAAGTTTCAAGACGAAGATAAAAAGTAATAAAGTTTATGGTTAAAAGTTGTGTGCAATTACCTAAATAGGTATGATGTTGTGTAAGGAAATTTCTCTTAATTGGCAATTAAATGAATTTTTGGAAAATTTAATGTTTTCAAAACATTAATTAAGAACCAAACACAACAGTTTAAAATTTTGTAAAATTTTATTACGTAAGTCATTTATATGTTAATTTTAAGGGATGTTTAATTTGGCTATGAAGTAGCAATAATTTTATAGTACTAAGAAACATAGCTTCAATATTTTTAACAGAGATACTGTCAGTTATCGTAGACAAAAAAACATACAAATCAGTTTGCTGATACCTCATTAGGGTTAGAAAATAAAACCTTAAAATTCAAAGTGCATACAGCTATGTTTATCAAAATAATGAAAACTCTTCATTAAATCTAAAAAAAAGCAACGTGAAACCAAAAATTTCAAAAAACCCTTTTAAGAGGTTTTTTAATCTTAAATTATCACGTATCGTAAGCTTGAACTATTACGTGACACACAAATGACGTTACCAAAGTAGTTAAAAGTCGTTCATTATAAACGAGTAAATCAAAAATTCAATTTCTGAAATAAAGCAGCTCGTTGCAATATAAAGTTTTATTTAGAAAATTTAAATATTAATGCAACGCAGAGGAAAAACGTTAAAAGGGTAAAGAAAATAAAGAGAAAATTTCTTCTTCTTTGGATATGTTTTACTTTCATACAATCTTAAATAAAAACATCGACGCTGTCATAAGATCAAACAATGTGAAACAATATAAAAAATTTAATTTAATGGAACGTTTATTATGCGTATAAAAGATCCGAGCGGCAAAAATCGAATGGGATCATTACCTTAGGGCAGTAAAAAATTTCATCCATATAAATAAAGTGAGAAACGTACTATCTATCATAACAAGAAAGGTTAACAACGGAAACAGGCACATACAACAATTTGGGCTACACCACTTGGATGACACAATTGTTAGAAAAAAGCAGTTCTTGTCCCATTAAATATTGCAGTGCATTAGTAAGAATTTTGCACTTAATGAAAGAAAGAGCAAAATCTTTACTTGGGTACTGAAATCGTGTTTAAAGGAAGTGCTGCGGAAATGCGGCATACAGAGCAACTATAAATAGCAGGATAAAAGAAGCTAGAAAAAACGTCTATTTTGCAGGAAAAGAGGAAAACTAAAAAAGCGTGAGAACAAGCGGAACGATATTTATAGGTGTCAGAATAAATTTCAAAAACTCTACAAAAAAAAAACACTAAATTAAAAGCTTCGGCTTAGGCATGTTTTTTGCAAAGACAAAGAAGGTAACAGACAGTGTGCTGCGAATGGGTCGCCGATGAAATGTTTAGGACCGAAGTAAAAAAAAATTGTGTGTTTAATCTGGCTAGAAAAAAGCCAACCGATAACAAAACATCAGAATTTTATGCTCTTTGCACAAAAAAAGACAAAAAAATATATTCCAACTATGAGTACAGTGGAATATGCCCCCTTTCCAATGTTTTCAAAATACCATTTATACAGCATATTGCGTGAAATATTAAAATCTTAAGCCGGCCTGGTGATTTTCCACACCAGCACATCTTTGGAACTCCGCAATAGGCAATATATGTTTATACACTTCGCTAAATAATGAAAAACATCCAGGAAAAAGAGACCGACGCATAACCTTCTTTTTTTGACTACAAGACTTTAAACGATAAAAATTGTTTTGATCTTTTTCTGTGTTTGGCATCCCTGCAAGGCAATCGACTTGGAGATAAGATACTCGACTTTTCCATTATCAAGCGAGGCTTTGGACAATCTGGTGCGAAAATCTGTCAAGGCTGGTCTGGCAGTAAATGAAAATAAAGCCAAGTTGATTGCATCAATGGGTAGATGTTTGCAAAAGTAAAAAAACATTTTGGCTTCGAAGATGATTTTTAAAATTAATTTGTGTCTAAAAATTATTTATTTCATATTTACAGACGCAAATTTGAAAACCCCCAAATTAGTATCAAAAATTTAAAAATTTTTTTTTATAGTTTGTTGACTTTTTACCTTGGCCTAAGAAAGCAAATCTTTATAATATTTCAAGACTCATAATTCCAAAATTTAAAATAGTAACCCATGATACAAAGAACCAGGTAGCCTCGTCAGCCCAACTGATTAGTGCCAAGATGTCAAAATTATGCTCTCCCTGTGAAAATAAAACAACAAAAATTATTACTCATCGTTTTTTTTCTATGAGCTTTTGTTTGACACGTTGGTACTAATTTGTAGTTGTTGCAGGGACGAGATTACCTGAATAGTTGTATCATGTAGTAACCCAAATGTAAAAAAGGATATTACTTTTTCCTCACATATTTGACTTTTAGACGGCTTGCAGCCTTTTTCTATATTTTTATATGTATTAACCAAAGAGTATTAAAATGATACTCGCTCTTTTTGTATTTTAAAAAATACATACCTTATAAAAAAATAACCAAAAAAGTTTACATAAGCAATTACAAAATGGTCTCAGAAGCATCAGAAAAAAGTTTTTATTTTACTTTTTGTGAAAAGGATGTGATAGTTTTCAATTTTTTTTCTGTCGCGATAAGATAAGGAAAATTTTTCCAACAAATGTTCTTTATTTTGCTTATTTTTATTCCTTAAAGACTTATATTTTCTCAAAATTTTATCCTAGTAGGTTTATAATTCGAGAAACTTACTCATGGTACCAATTAAATGTCTTCAGCTTTAAGCGTTTTTCTGTTCGATGACGACTCAGTCAATCAGTAAGATAAATATTTGCAAAAAGTACAGCCTTCACTAAACGTGGCCAGAAAAAAGGTGAAACCTTTTATTGGAAAACTAAATAAATTGAAGCCTTTTATATTTATTAGAGAACTTTTATATCTGTGTTAACTAAACGCAATGAACTTTAACGTCTGCAATATTAAGGACAACAGGAATGTGAAGTCCCAAAGCAATTAAAATTTTTTATTTACACAATTTTTAAACTGTATTTATTGTTAATGCTTTCAGCTCAATTTTTTTTTATTTAATTAATATAACAAAAATAAATTTAATTTAACTAAAAAATTTGTTTTTTTGATTTTTTTTGAGCACAAGATAAATTGACTTTCTTTATTATGAGTTTAGCTTTATATTAAAATCAAAACAAAAGTATATGCCATTAAAAGCAAAAGTCTTAATTACATTTTGCCTTTCAAAATTAAAACTCATAAAACAACACATAAATAAAGCTTAATACTTATACAAAACATGTGTTTATATGTTGGAATGTGTGGGAAGATGAAAGCCAAATAGCAATTTATGTTTTAACAACACATAGACATATACATGTACATATATATTTGCGTTGAAAAGTTTTAAAATTTCGAGAAGACATTTTATTGAAATTTTATTTTGTTATATTTAAAAAAAAACAAAGCTTGGTGACAATAATAATTTTTTAATTTTTTTACATGTTGATAATTTAAAAAGTTTTTGCCGAGGGTAGAATATACTAATAAAGGTAGTATCAAGAAGAATTAAAAAAATTCGCCCTCTACATTTTCTTTCTGTGTCTGAAAAAGTAAATGTCCAAAAAATTTTAATTTCAAGAAATAATTAATAAATCTGACAGTTACATTCACAAAATTTCAAGGCCAATTTATAATCAGCTGGGTTCTTAATACTACCTGTATTAGTGTACCCTGGCCCAGGGTAAAAAATGAATTTGAGCTAAAGTTAATTTATATTACTTCTTTATATTTTTCGTTATTTTTTTTAATAATTTTTATTAAATTTAAGGACAATATATATTTAAACTTACTTTTACCAGTGATTACACAAATAATGCAACGATAAAGAAAATGTATGACAAAAACTTAAGCAGTTCTCATAACAAATTTTTTTCCTGTTCAATTTAACATAAGACAAAGATGTTTTAATTAAAACCTTTATTTACTTATTTCCCTTTTGTTTATTATCACTTCCTTAATCACAAAAATTTTTCCTAATAATGGGCCCCATTTATGAAGTCCTCAACTAATAAAAATTATAGTTCCACACGATCCCATTTAAAAAAAATTCTCAGCAAACATTGAAAAAAAATTGTATTATTGCAATTACCCTTTACAAAAAAAACCCAGCATTTTCCTAATCTTAATCCCCAAAATAGGCACTCGTTGAGTCATATGGAAAAAGGTTTAATTAACAAGGAATTAGAAATTCGTTCAAGTCAACCATAAAAAGTTTATATAATTTTTTTTCACTCCATTTCCTTTTTCTGTTCTTTATTTCTTTTTTTTATATATTGTTCTTTGTGTATATGTATGTAGTAAATTTGAATGTGTGTGTTTTTTTTTGCCTAAATGCATATGGCTTTAAGCCATTTAAGCATTATTTCCTATACATAAAGCACACAATACAAATACGTATTTATAAAAATTCGTTCATATATACAAATGAAAACAAGAAAAAATTGTAGCACATTACATACACACATACATACTAATATACATATATATTTATAAAAAACAAAATCGTATATACTTACATATGTTCATATTATAGTCTTTATACATATAAGTTTTAATATTTTTACAAACATTTAAACATTTAGTACAAATGAAACATTTCAATTAGAATATAGGAATAGTAATAATAGAAATAATTAATTAGAAAAAGAATAAAAGAGGCAGAATTACACAAACTTATATTGTATTAAAGAACAAGGAAAATGTAGTAACAAAAACATTTAAAATAACCAGGCTTAAGGCATAATATTTAATGAAAAATCATAAAAACAAATGTTTTTCTTATAAAAAAAAAATAATAAAAAAAATAACAAAAATTTTTTGGTAACCTGATAGAGATGCCAAGGATTTGATCTTTAAGATCTTTAAAAATTTATTAACTGCATTTGGATCACAACCATTTTCAAAACGATCAAACGAAGTTTTCTGTCCGTTTTTTTGGCAACGTTTTAAAAGTAACAAGAATATATGAAGAAATCTGAAAATTTGTTTTCTTAATACTAGTTTCAAAACACTAAATGGAAATATTAAAAACACAAAATAATGATTTTTCAACATTTTCCTTATTTTTTATAATAAATCAGTAAATATACGGATGTGAACGTTTCAGATAACTAAAGTAATTTCTGACTGCATCTAAACACGCATCATATGGTTTCATAAAAGGTTAAAATAAATGTTATTAAAATTGTTTAATAAAAAACTTTGTTTTAGCTTATTTATGAACAATTTTCAATTGCCAAATTTGCCTTTTCGGTTATAAGGCGAATTGGTTCATTATTATTGTGATTTTGATTTTTTTAGGATTTTATTGTAAGATAATCTTAAAAAAAGTTCATTCTCACGACACTAGCCAAATGGAATGCATTATAAGAGCCAGCTATAGTTCAGCATCAGCATTTTTTTCAGTAATTAGCCTGACAAAATATAAGGAATAATTTTTTATATTAGTTTGGGTATACTTTAAGCTAAAATTGTTTTGTTAATACAATTTGTTCTATTTTAGAATTTTAAATTAAAAAGAGTCACATCTTAAAAAATTGCATTAACACAAAAAATTTATTTTTTTGCAATTATTGCAAAAATAAACAAAAAAAAAAACAATGTTAAGAAATTTTTAAAATTAATTTGTTTATTACTTTGTATAAGGACTTTCAAGTTGCCCTAAACTGTAGCAGGAAACGGCTTTTATTTCTACAGAATATTTTGAAATTTTGAGTTAATAGCCTGTTGACCAAGTGCAAAGTGTTTGATTGGGGCAGCCACATTTTTAACGTGGCGTAATTTTCCATCGTAACATTTTTTCGAAATTTATTTATCTCAAATATGTATTTATTATATTTTATATATATATATTCAATTTTGTATATCTTTGCTTATTTAAAAAATCTTCCATAGTATTAATCCAAGTTCGCTGTTTCAGATGAATTTCCAGTCTTTATCGTAAAGAAGATATTGAAATTATTTGAACCTCTTTAACCTCTTAAACTTGATCGGCACTTTTAAAAACTTTTTAAATCTGGCTATCTGCGCTTGTACGAATGTGACTAACGCAAATTCGTCTAAAGTTTCCTTTCACCAAGAACTCTATTAGAAATAGTTTCTTGAAGAAAATTTTGAAAAAGTTTATAATTTATTACAATCAAACTCAACAGAGAAATCAAATAAAAAATTTAATTAAAATTGAAAACGCGACACATTTTCGCAAAAAAAAAAAAAATCTTTCTAATGCCGTTTTTCAAAATAGTTTTTCTCTTATCTAATCAAAAAAATTGTTTTTTTCAACTATTTTTTAGCCACCTGATCGCAATGATCCCGGTCTTTAGACAAGAAACGTTTTTTTATGATTGGGAATGCGACGATGCAATCTTCATTTTTGTAGAAGATTAAAATTGTCATTGATTGAAAAACAAAATAAAGTAAAATTTGTTTAGTTATATTTTGAATTTTCAATAAATAGCTTTAAAGAGGAAATATAATTAAAAATATAAAGAGAACATAGTTTGCTTAGTTTGCAGGTAATTATTCTAGTAACAGTACAAAAGCTAAGCTTAAAATTTATCATTTTATCAAAATTAGAATTTGTTCCTTTCCTTTGCAAAAATCATTTGTTTTTACACAAACAAACTTTCGATCTTGGGAGATCTTCCGGTGGAAATTTCTATGTATACCTTAGATTAACAATCCACTTACATTGATTCCTTCTTGTTAAAACCCTATATTTTTCATACTTTTTCACACCTACAGAGTCCTCCATTAATGCTTTAATAATATGCTCTCCTACACTCCTCATTTTTAGTTTAAACTTCGTCATTGAAAAAATTTATAAAAACTTCCCTCTCTCTCTCCTTTCCAACAACTTTTGCCTTTCAAAAACTAATTACTCTGTTCTGTTTTGCCATATTCCCTAGACGCTTGGCATGTCATGTTATATGTATATCCTGTTTAAATTTTAGACATTTTATTTTAATCTTAATATGAATTGTATTATAATTTAAAAGGGAAATATAATTTTTATGTTTTCAAAAAACAACAACAACAACAATAATAAAGATTTAAATTATTTTAGTTTTTTTGCTAACTTTCCGTCTGAACTAATCTGATAAATGAGATAATAATAATAAGGGGTCTCCAAAAATAAAAATTTTTTGTTTTCTAATAAGGCATTAAGTTATTGCAGCTTTTGTATTAGAAACACAAGTATATAAATTTTGAAAATTTATTAGTTGAAATCTTGCTTTAAGTTTAGCTAACGATCATTTTAATGCGGAAGAGAAGCTTGGTTTTACAATAAGGAATTATATTTGAAATGATATCTAGAGTCCAAATTCGGAGTCTTCTTTCTTTAACAGCATGCACTAATTTTGAGGTATTCAGTGTCACCTTCTTCGATAAAAGATATCAAAAATCGATTGGACAGAACTAAAAGAGGCCTGGTGGAAGTCAATATTTGAAGACTTAGTCGCGTCAGTTTTGTACATGCGTTTGCCAGCTCAATATTTGGATGCTTGGAGCAGCATACGCGATACTAAAAACTCCTGAAAACAACTGAACACTCCTCTGAAATCAACCAAGTTACAAAAAAACTTTAAAAATAGTTCTTTATTCTAGCAGGTTACCTCTATAATTTTAATTTTATTGTCAAGAATTAGTACTTGGTCGTCAGTCACAATTTATGTATCTTACAGATAAGAAAAAATTGCTGTAGTATCGAGAAGACTTAGAAGAATTAAAAAAATTGTGAATTGGCTACGTTTAAAAACACCTGAAAATAAAAGCAGATATTACAAAAATCATTTCAGAAAATTTTAGGATATGTCAGGGTGCACGCAAAAAAATCTCGATAAAAATTTTGTAGTGCAGAAATACTAACGAGCTTATTTAAAGGCTTAGGAGGCTAAGAGAAAAGCCGTGAAAATGAGGAATATATCAAGATCAATAAGTATGCATTTTTTAAATTATTTATAAGTTTCTTTGTGCACATGTATTTATTTCACTTCCTTCCTAAAATAAACCTAAGTCCATTTTCTCTCTGCGATATAGATTTTAATTTTATCTTTACTTTTTAGATATCTTAAAATTACATAAGCTCGAACATTTATTTATCTTGGGAAACCCTTTCAATTTATTTAGTGTTGGTATTAATTCGTATATATTTGTTATAAATATTGATAAAGAAAATGTATTTCCGGTAATTTTAATCACTTTGTTGTTAACACAAGCTCACACATTTGTGTACACACAAAATAATATACCAATTCATATACACACACGTACACGTAATGACATATAAATATATATTTATTCATAGCCACACCAACTGATAAAGATATAGAAAACCTAATAAAACCAAAGGATGCCAAGACCATAATGATAACAAACAAACGAAATAATATTACTTAAGTATACTGTATACTGTGTTTGTATGTATTTATATGTGTGTATGTATTTGTACATATTTACAATAAACAGACTAAGCAAGAAGGCCCAATATTTGTTTTCCAATATACACTGTAAACGTGTTAGGTTATCCTAGGATTATTGTTATTATTATTGAATTGTACAGGGTGTCCACCGGCAAGGTACTTTGTTTATAATTTTTGATTAAATGATAGAGAATGGATCTCATATTGATTAGTGTTTTATCTATAAAATACAATATAAGATAAATGTTCGCCCCTGTTAGCCTTACAAATACCAGCCCTTTTGAGCACATTTTTTATTACATTTTCACACATTCCAAGTGTTATTTCATTAATTTCATCACGAATATTTTGCTTGAGATGCTCCAGCTATACCGATTTATTTCAAAAACCTCACTTTTCAGATATTCCCACAAAAAGAAGTTCGGAGCAGTCAAACTTGTTGGGAAAGAGGTCTCACAGTAATTCCATACAGCCAGGATGTATGCGATGTGGAACCGTCTTGTTGATACCACATGTTAACTAAGCCCAAAAGAATGCAGTTGTGGCTTTAAAAAGTCTTCAATCATATCGTGATAGTTACCGTTACGCTGTTGAAGTGAGGTCGAGTAATTCCTTCTGACCAAATTGCACCCCAGCTTGTCACTTTTAATTGATGCAAAGGTTACTGATAAGTAATTTGCTTAAAACCGACTATTCTATTTGTTCACATACTCATTCAAATGAAAATATGCCTCATGACTCATTATACTTTGCCGGCAGACACCCTGTATATATAGAGATGTACAGAAAAAGTAATAAAAACTCATGTGTACACACACATGGTATTCAAGATTTTAGGGGCATGTGTAAAAATAACAATTTAATGTTTTAATAAAAAAAATCAAAATAAAGGTTGAAAATTAAATTTTATTTTACACTTTTGTTAGTAAATTTTTGCAGATGAACGCTTTTGTTATTAAAACGTGTTTTTCGTTACAATACTCACACCACATACGTGGTAAGAGTTCATGCGTTTGCGCAAATTTTCGTTACGATGTAAGGTATACTAATCGATTCAGAATTAATTCCTTGGTCGATTTAAGCATGTTCGTCCGTCTGCTTGAACGCCTATATATATATATCCCTGTGAACACGCTACAGGCTGCAATCTTAAATATATTTTAATATAATTCGGATAAGTTTTTTAAAATTTTGTATGTGTTTTATTCTTCTGTTCAGCACGAAAATAAAAATCGAAATGCGGCCTTTTATATTAAAACATCGAATTCCTTGTGGATAATATCTGTAACTACATTGTCGATAAAAAATGATTCGTCTTCCGTCTTTTCACTCGAAGACGACACTTTTTCCCTCTTTGATTTTTTTCTTGGATCTTGATGTTTCAAACAATTTTTTTCACTTTTTTAAAAAAATATTTAAAAGTAAATAAGTTTTATTTTTCATTTAGTGTAGAAATATTTATTAAATGTGGTTTCAGATTCAGTATTTCCAAATATAATTGTGCGATTGCCTTGAAATTTGAACCAATAAAATCATTGTTTGAAGGGTTTCCGGATTTTTCAAAAGTTTTTATGTCAATCACCAATCCCACAAAACTGGGTATATGGTTTTACTACTTTTTGGAAGTAGAAACGAACTTTTACTTTAATATTAATAAATTTTTTTCAAGTTTTAACTTGGCTTGGCTTTAATCTGCCTAAATGCAGTCTTTGTTAAGGACTTATTGGCTATTTAGGGTGCCTACTTACCGCCAAATTGTGTTAATGAATAAATAATGGTTGTTAAATATTAAGGTTACTACAGTTTTTTAGATTATTATAAGAAAAATTTTAGGTTCCTTGCAAGTTTCAATTAGATAAAAGGTGCAAAAAAGAAAGGTGTGAAATTTAAGGCAGAATAACTCATATTATTGTAAGATTTTTAACAGAGTCTGAATAAGCTTTAGAACATCATTTTAAGAGGGGCTCACTGATTTACCAAAAATTTTTAATTCTTAAGATATTTATATTTCTAATAATTTACAAACGAATTGTTTAACCTATACATCGTCCTTTTCAAATATAGGGTATTTGATAAAATATCACCATTTCATCTCATTTTTTCTTTCTTCATTTTGGATGATTTCCCACAATTTTCTGTCGATTTTAATAGACTCTTTCTATTGACTTGTCAATATTACTGTTTTTATTTCATTAGATTTAAGTAAAACAAAATTGTATTCAAAAAATTTTCTTGAACATGTTAGCAAAATAAAGTAATTTACTTTCATTATCTTATGGTAATGGTAGTTTTATTAACATTAATGGTATTAACCATATATTGTAGATAACTAGACGTTTAGATAATATGGCTTAGTTTAATAAGAATATATGTGTTAGAGAAAAACTTATTTTGCTTGTATTTGCAAGTGTAAGACCCTAAAGGACATGTGATTCATATTTAGTGGGATATTTTTTTAAATTCCAGCATGCCTTTTTTCTTTTCTAGGTATACTGAGTTTCCTTAATAAATATATTTAATAAATATATATTTAATTAACTTCTCTGTTAAATAACGATTCTGTCGTTGTAAGTGTATCAAAAAAATAAAACTTTAGTTCAAATAAAAAAAAATTTAAGTCCTTGTGAATCTTTAGGCAAATGTTAAAATTAAATTTTTGGCTGCAACCTCCACCATTTAATATAAAAATACCTTATCGGGTGATTTAACCTTTTAAAAATCAAAAATGTCTTCTAACTCAATCCTTAGTCACACAACAATCTTAATACAAAAGAGGTGCCCTTTTTAAATAAACTTCAAATGACTTAAAAAACTATGTATATATAATTAAAACTCTAGCAATAAAAAACATTTTAATTTTGTACTCACACATATAAATACCTATTTTTGCGAAATAAAATAGCAACGAGTATTTGATTTTAGCAGCGAAATAACTGCAAAGAAAGAAAAGTGACTTTTTCTGTCTTATATAATTAAAACTGCAATGATAAAAAGGTCAACTACAATGGCAACTAGTTATCAAATTAGGGGTTGGAAGGGCTTGGAAAGCAGAAAGCATTATGGAAGAAAAGAATTTATTTTAGACGTTGGTTAGAAAAACTTAATAAAAGAGTTGGAGGGAATCGCTTACAGCATTGGAAATTTATACATACAGATACATATTTTTTTATTTTTTTAACATTTTAAATCAGTGCTCAAAATAACTTATTGTTAAATTAAAAAAAAAAAAATAAAACAAAAGAGTTCGAAAACTTTTGTATTTTTGTTTGCAAACCCCTTTGGAACCTCCAAACTTTTTCCATTTTATCTTTTTTTAGTTTAAATATTTTTTATTGTTTTAAAAAAAATATGTAGAGCTTCTTTAAATTAAAACTTTTTTACATTTATATCTATTTTACTATATACAGTAGCTTAAATACCCTTCACTTAGCATATATATATTAATTTAATTGTGCAAAAAAGTTTAAAATTATTTTCGTAGGCTTAAAATTAAACAATTCATAACAACATCATAAATATTTTAAAAACCTCAATCTGTGCAGATTTTTAAATGACATTGACTTAATATGGTTTTAAAATAATCGAGATTTAAGTTAACTAATAAAATGTAGATAAGCATAATTTTTAATAAACTATTAATGAATTAATTGCTCAAAAACATTTGTAGGCAAACATGAATGTCATAATTAAAAAACGTTTTTTTTTTTGCTTCAGCACTTTATTTTTTTTTATTCTTATAGTAGTTTTATTTATTTTTTTAATCCTGGAAAATGTTATAATTATATCCTTGACATAAATACTTGAAACTAAAAACTTAATATTGTATAAATATAAACATAATTATATGATGCAATAAAACCCATAAGTTATCATTAGTGTTCACTTATAATTAATTTTGTTTTTAATGTTAGAGTGAGCAAACACCAAAGGAGTATTAAATATAAAAATTTTAAATAAAAATTGCCAGTTAAAGATAACTAGAAAATTTAATAAAATTTATAAAAGGATAATTATATAGTATATGTTTAACACACAGTTTTAATAGTTGTTATTGTAGTGGTTTTGTTTAAAGCAAGGACAAGATTTAGGTGAACAAATTTGAGCATTTAATTTGCAAATAACGGTGATAATAATATTTGTATCGGATGTTAAAAATGCAATCCTCTGAATTATGTCAAGAACTGTTTTTTGTTATAACTTATTTTACCTATCATTGATTTAAAATTTAAATATTTATACTTTAGGTTCAGAATAATTTTTTCAAATGTATCCACTAGAAAACATTAAATTTTTCTCAAACATAAATATATGAAATTTTAATACCATTCAAATAAATAAAAATTAGCTGGACGTGGAAAAACTTAGGTTTTCGCAATTTCAATTACTGGTAAACCCTGTTATTAAAAATATTACATTCAAATAAATATTAAACATTTTTTTTACAAGTTTTTCAATTAAATGTAGATATTTTGAATCTCTAGTGCATTCTATGACACATAAATATTTATATGAATTTTAAAGTGTTGCCTAAGTGTATTCTGAATTAAATGTGATGGAACTAAAATTTATACACATACATTCATACATATGCATTTGTTGTTAAAAAAAAATTTATAAATAGTAAAACGTCATATAGAAATTTGCATTTAATGTTTATTTACAAATTATAGGTTTTTTACAAGTAGAGATAATTAAAATAGTGTTTAATGTTGCGTATACGTAATATTTAATTCAACAGTAAATAATTGTCGAGAATACGTGAAGCTGTCTGTGTAATTAAAAATAAGTGTTTTTGAAGCAGTTTTAAAGATGTATACACACACACATATGTACATATGTTTTGAAAATAAAATTGCAAGTTAAGAACATTTCAAAAAGAGTTAGTGGTGAAGGGTCAAAACCGCTTAATTTTCTATTAAATACAGGCCATTCCAGAAATGTTTGCATATTACCAAATGACGTTGTCTAATAAGACTAGCAAAATTGTATCCTTCTTTATTTTGTTTTTTTTTTTGTTGCACTGACAGAACCTATGTAACTTTTATTGTGAATTTTTTCTGCAGCATAATATTTTTATGTAAGGCACCACTTTAATTAATTTTGTAAGCCTATTAGTGGTGAGGGAGTATAATGCTTTCATTTGTGTTTTTTTTTTAGTTGTACGCAAGCAGAGTTTTGTTATGTTATGCAAATTAAATAAATAACACAAAAAAAATATAGCATTTATTTACTACATATTCCGGAACCCAAATAATATATGTATATTTGTTGAAAAAAATTGTTTTCCTGTGAATTTGTTTTTCCAACTTTTTTGGAGCATTTCTAAATTGCTTGTTTTTTTCAAAAATTTTGATGTTGTTCTAATCTGAAAACTTAAATCTTAATAGACTACTGACAGAACGTTGACGCCACATGGAGAACATTACGGATATATGAAAACAAATTACAAATAAATTAGACATAAAATACGACAGCCATGACGGAAAAAAATGAAAAACGAAACACATATTTTCCAAGAAAAATAATTGTCAAATAACAAGACAGAAAGATAAATATAAATAACGCAGACAAAAAAAACTAAGTAAAATATTGCTGCTACATGACCGTTTGTAGAAAATGGTTTTGTTAACAAAAATAAAACTTTAACTTTATTTTTACATTTCGTATTCATTTAAGTCTTTAAAATACAACCCCAGAATTTTGCTTACAACAAAAACCCTTA
This sequence comes from Melanophora roralis, assembly GCA_963583895.1. Lineage (NCBI taxonomy): Eukaryota > Metazoa > Arthropoda > Insecta > Diptera > Rhinophoridae > Melanophora > Melanophora roralis. The sequence goes on along the minus strand of OY757187.1, from coordinate 115,316,330 downwards.
AGCAATAAATTTTTCAATAAATCTATTTTGCCTAAATTGATTATAATTTTATAAATGGTATTTTGCCATTTATAGAATTTCTCTGAACTGAATTTCGTGGATAATTTGCTGTTTTTATAGTAATTTGTGGGTATGTAAATAGATTATAAATAAATTTATTTTTATTGGTTAAAATAACAAAAAACTTTCATATTTTTTTTAAATTGCTTTAAAAAATTAATTTAAACCATAATTTGTGTGTTATAAAATAAAATATAATTTTATTTTAATATTGTGATATTTTCAAGTACATTTTAATAATTTTTCTGCCGTTAATAAAAAAAATATTTAATTTAAAAAAGCAATTTAATTTTTTGCTTTTGATGATATCACCGAGAAATAGTGTCGTTCTTTGTTTCTTTAAATTTTGTAATGAAAAACCCCAATAGCTCAATAATTACCAGACTGCAACTCAGGTAGCTTATTTTTTGTTGGTTTTATTTCCTCCAAATTCTTCTTTTTTAAATTTTCTTAGATAATTTTTTCTTATATTTTTGATATATTTTCTTATCTTTTTGAATTTATTTTCTTATTGATTTTATTTGGTTTAAGTTTGTTTTTATTTTAATTTATTTTATTTTATTTTATTTCATTTTATTTTATTTTATTTTATTTTATTTTATTTTATTTTATTTTATTTTATTTTATTTTATTTTATTTTATTTTATTTTATTTTATTTTATTTTATTTTATTTTATTTTATTTTATTTTATTTTATTTTATTTTATTTTATTTTATTTTATTTTATTTTATTTTATTTTATTTTATTTTATTTTATTTTATTTTATTTTATTTTATTTTATTTTATTTTATTTTATTTTATTTTATTTTATTTTATTTTATTTTATTTTATTTTATTTTATTTTATTTTATTTTATTTTATTTTATTTTATTTTATTTTATTTTATTTTATTTTATTTTATTTTATTTTATTTTATTTTATTTTATTTTATTTTATTTAATTTTATTTTATTTTATTTTATTTTATTTTATTTTATTTTATTTTATTTTATTTTATTTTATTTTATTTTATTTTATTTTATTTTATTTTATTTTATTTTATTTTATTTTATTTTATTTTATTTTATTTTATTTTATTTTATTTTATTTTATTTTATTTTATTTTATTTTATTTTATTTTATTTTATTTTATTTTATTTTATTTTATTTTATTTTATTTCATTTTATTTTATTTTATTTTATTTTATTTTATTTTATTTTATTTTATTTTATTTTATTTTATTTTATTTTATTTTATTTTATTTTATTTTATTTTATTTTATTTTATTTTATTTTATTTTATTTTATTTTATTTTATTTTATTTTATTTTATTTTATTTTATTTTTTTGTATTTTATTTTATTTTATTTTATTTTATTTTATTTTATTTTATTTTATTTTATTTTATTTTATTTTATTTTATTTTATTTTATTTTATTTTATTTTATTTTATTTTATTTTATTTTATTTTATTTTATTTTATTTTATTTTATTTTATTTTATTTTATTTTATTTTATTTTATTTTATTTTATTTTATTTTATTTTATTTTATTTTATTTTATTTTATTTTATTTTATTTTATTTTATTTTATTTTATTTTATTTTATTTTATTTTATTTTATTTTATTTTATTTTATTTCATTTTATTTTATTTTATTTTATTTTAATTTATTTTATTTTATTTTATTTTATTATATTTTATTTTATTTTATTTTATTTTATTTTATTTTATTTTATTTTATTTTATTTTATTTTATTTTATTTTATTTTATTTTATTTTATTTTATTTTATTTTATTTTATTTTATTTTATTTTATTTTATTTTATTTTATTTTATTTTATTTTATTTTATTTTATTTTATTTTATTTTATTTTATTTTATTTTATTTTATTTTATTTTATTTTATTTTATTTTATTTTGTTTTATTTTATTTTATTTTATTTTATTTTATTTTATTTTATTTTATTTTATTTTATTTTATTTTATTTTATTTTATTTTATTTTATTTTATTTTATTTTATTTTATTTTATTTTATTTTATTTTATTTTATTTTATTTTATTTTATTTTATTTTATTTTATTTTATTTTATTTTATTTTATTTTATTTTATTTTATTTTATTTTATTTTATTTTATTTTATTTTATTTTATTTTATTTTATTTTATTTTATTTTATTTTATTTTATTTTATTTTGTTTTATTTTATTTTATTTTATTTTATTTTATTTTATTTTATTTTATTTTATTTTATTTTATTTTATTTTATTTTATTTTATTTTATTTTATTTTATTTTATTTTATTTTATTTTATTTTATTATATTTTATTTTATTTTATTTTATTTTATTTTATTTTATTTTATTTTATTTTATTTTATTTTATTTTATTTAAATTTGCTGAAAAATGCTGAAAATTTAAAAAGAAATAAACTGCGACATTATCTTGTATTTTCTTATTTTTTAACTAAACCAATAAATTAATTATGAACGGATTTGTTTTATATTTAAGACGCATTTCCAAAATTTGCAAATAAATAAAATACATGCACAGAAACTTTGTTACGTCATACATATTTTTGCTAATGTCTTAGAATATTTCAAAGAGATATTAGCGTAATAAGGCTTTTACATTTATATTTGCAATAAAGTTTGCATTTGTTATGGTTACATGTCTTATGTAATAAATATCATAAAACGTGTTAAAATAAAAATATATTATTTTTAATATATTTCCTTGTTGGCATGTTTCATAAATTTTAATATTTGTGTGCCCAAGTAATACGTGTGAAGACAGTAAATATGTTTTTGATAAAAATTAAAATCCTTTCATTCTAGTGACTTGTTTCAAATTAGTTATGAATTGCGTTTGTCAGGTGCCTAAATCTGCTGTCAAATAAGGCCCAGTCTTATAGAGTGTTAAAAGGCAAGGGATATTTCAATATTTAAAACTGAAAACAAATTTGTTAAGGGAATAAGAGGATTTGTCAGAAATAAAATTATTGCATGAAGGATAAGTTGGGATATTTTAAAAAATCTACAAAATTAATCTTTGTTATATTATTTGTACGTGTTTTTTATTATTTTATTGTTGGCTTAGCTTCTAAATGCTTTTTATGTTTGAAATGAAAATAAAGTTAACCTGTCAAATTAATATTTCGCTTAAATAGTTTACTTCTTTTTAACTTTTCTAAAAAATTTAATAAGAGCATAAGGCCTACATGTCCAGAATTGTTGGGAACGGAAAATGGTAAAAAGAAAATAAACTCAATAATACAGGGTTATTTATATTAGCGAATGTTATTAATAACGTTTTAATATAAAAAAAAAAATTATGTGTATAAAACACATCAATTTTAAAACACAAAATACAACATTTATGCAAACAGGGTTTAATTTAAGCTTTTTTATGGATTGTTCTTTAAATGGTACGTGAGATAATAAATCATTGAAAAGGATGTTAAGAAGAAATACCATCAATTAAGGTGCAAGAAGTATTCACAAGAGTTTTCTTAAATTTAAAAAATACCATAAGCATTTAGGTTTGATCTTTAAAGCAACAGCACTCTTGTTTTCTTCATTTTTAAAAATGCCCAAGGGAAAACTATGTAATATATCTTACAATTGTTTTGGGATTTCAAACAAAATGATTTCTTCTTCTTTTTTTCTGAATAAATACGTAAGAAAATATTTTAGTTTTTTATGTAGAAAAGGCGCCTAAGCTCTGGTAATGTAAAATAGGTATGGTTTTGGTTAAAGAAGGGGAAAAAATTAAAAGATTTTTAAATATAACAAATTTTTTATGTTTTAGTTATCCAAAGATTTAAAAATTAACTCCTCTCTTGCAAACCAACATAAATATAATAAGAATTCGATAAAATTCAATATATGTATTGGGGAAAATTGTGATGAGTGTGATAATTAAATTTAAAGTTTTAAAATTTTAACTTAAAAATAATTTTATTCAAGGTAACGATTTTTAATCGGTAGTCACTACATAACATGTTTGTTCTGCCCATAACGGCTACTAAAATTCCGTGCGTTTGTCCTTCCAGTTTTTAGTTTTAAAAAATTTTGTAGGGAAGGTTCACAATTTTTTTGATTTATTCAATGGCCTTAGTTTTTTTTTTTTGTATCTAGAACTTTTTTTTACAAAAAGTAAATTTTTTCTTCAAGAAAAAGGTGACGTTTGGGAAGTTTTCAGGGAAAATCCTAATAAGGCATATTATTGAGGATCGTTTAAACTCTTTCGTAGTAATTTGTTTATTTACTTATTTTTTATAATTTTTTAATGTTTTAGTTGTGAATTTGTGTTTTTTTTCCCACTAAGGAATTTTTGTCCTGATTTAATTTGTCAAAATAATATAGTTTTCCTTTAAGGTGTTGATTAGATAATTAAATATTTATCTGAGTTATTATGATCTAATATTAACAAAAAAATAATAAGTACCAATCAAAAAGTGTTGACAATAAAACTCATTTTGAAAATGCATTCTACTCATTTTATTTCGGAAAAATTATTTATTTATTTTAAATTCTACATATTTTCCAAATTCTCCGTATTCTTCCTAAACCTTATAAATGCAGTTATTCAAAACTACAAATGTTTTTCAAATAATTTTTTATTAAAACAAAGGCATTAATTCAAATGAGAAAAAAGAGCGTCAAAAGGTAAATTTTATAAAAGTTTTTATGAAGATCTTAATTCAAAATGTCAAATAAAGTATATGCAAAATGGATACATTTTTTAGGGCAATATAAAAAACCCCTTTCCCTTTAATGATTTTTAAGCTTGATCAAAGTAAAAAATCCCAAATCAAAATCCCAAATTTAAATAAGGAACAAAATTATAAAAGTAAACTTTTTGTCCATTTCAGCATTTTAATGTTTCCCTCACTCTGGTCAGTAACATTTAGTTTCATATGTTTAGACTAATAATATAAAAAACGAGGACACGTTCAGAATTTTTAACTCATTAGACTTCCGGTATCAGTACAATACAATCCTAGTGGCAGAAAACACCCCAAAAAGTATCAAACATGTAAAAAAGTAAGTATTGTTTTCCCAGTTAAATTCCGCCCCCAGGCTTTGGTCTTGTAATTAAATTGTAACTTCTTTTGGATTCGTTATTTAAAAAAATGTGAAAACATACTCTTTGTGAACTACTTAATTGATCTTTTATCTCAGTTTGGGTTAATTTACAGATTCATTACAATTGCAAAGAAAAATACCTAAATGTATATAATTTTCCCTTTTCTAACTCAATTGGGGTTAATTTGAGTCAAAAGCATTTAATTTTGACACTTCTAGGCTAAAAACCCTTAAAATGGGAAGAAGTATTTTTCGCAGAAATATAGTTCCGAATAAAAGTAAAACAAACTAGTTCACATATTTTCCAAAACAGAAAGTGCCTTAAGCTGCTTAAATAATATCGTTAAATTTTTTAAAAAATAATCACATGCTTTCTCTTATAGTTTTGTTTTATGTTCCTGGGATAATTTATTTAATGATCTTGAAACAATGATATTTAAAGTATCATTATTCATCCTTTAAATTAAAAAAAAAAAATAATTTTTAATAAATTTTTTTAAGTCAAAATTAGGAATTTCTGATTTGTTTTTAATTTTCAACGTCTTGTATATTATGTAATGTTTTCTTTATTGAATTAATATTCCAATTTTTTGTTTCTAAGACTTCCCAAGAGTAAAAAATTTAAACCCTCTTAAGTTTTCTACATTGTTTCTCTCAGTATTAAAAGGTTAGCAGCAGTATTTTTTAATTTTTTCTATTATATTTACAACATTTTATTAAAAGCATTTTTATTTCCGCAAGAGCTTTTATACATTTTTAAAGCATATTTTTTATATGCATCTTACTACCCTTTACAGCTCTTGAGACTTTTGCAAAGTTTGCATTTTTATTTTTATATTCAAAGTATAATTCTTTCTTTTGTTTTGTTACTAATTAATTGTTTTTTACTTGTAAGAAAAAGTTTTTTACTACCTTTATGTTTCTTAAAAAGAACATAAATGTCTGGTATCTTATTGCTTAAGGCTGTAAATGATTGTGTGCTGGTACTGCTTCTACCAATACTACTGCAGATTTTTAATGACCACAATAGCTTTTGCTTATTTTGCTGGTTTATGGCTTTAATAAATTCAAAGCAATTAATTTGCCCTTAAATGCATGCAACTTAAGAGTTACAGTACCTTTTAACAAAAAAATATAAAAAATAAAAATAAAAGATTTCTTTTGTTAATAAAGGGAGGGTTCTTATGTCAAAAAACCTAAGCAAATACAAATACAAATATGGCTTAAAGTAATTTAGTGAAATATCTCTTAATCAATTTTTTTATACGTATAAATATCATCCAAATGTTTTTCTTAAAGAATAAAATTTTTTACTTTTTGTATTTTTAAGCAAACATTAAAATAAAACAACTAAAACGAGTAGCCTTAAGCCAGAAAATATATTTTATTTTTCTTTGACTAAAAATATAACTTTGAAGATTTGTTTGTCTTAAGCTTGGGATCTTATTTTAACATCCTTTTTCTTATAAGTTTTTTTTTTTTACTTTTAACTTTTTTCCTATTAAGTACGAATTTTTACAAAATAGTTGGCAATTTTTCAAAACTCTTTGTTGTGAAAGAGTTCGTAAGTTTGCATGACCTTAGTTAAGTTTAAACTTAAAAATCAAAAACATTAAGCGAAATGCAGTAACGTTAAACTCAAAGTATAATATTGCGGAAGTTTTGATTATAATTTTTTTCTTTTGGCTTAAAAATGCTTTTAAGAAAAACATGCTTCTATTGATTTTTTTTCTTTATCAATTTTTAACTCCCATTTTTTTGCCATTATTAGAATATATATTAGAATGTGTAAGACTTTGCTGTGTTTATTTGAGATCAATATTATGTTTGTGCTCCAATTATGCATCAAACTTAGAAATGTTTTTCATTTGTTTTAAACAACTTAGTATAGGATACCATACAGAGTGTTCCATATTCTTTTGAGGACGAACGAGTAGCTTTAAATTCACTATTAAAATACTTTGTTAGATATGTTAAGGTTTCTCAAAGGGTACCAAGAATTATTTTATTCAACAATATTCATACCAACACAATTACATAAAGTTAGTAGCACAATAGTTTGTATTAGAACGATATGTATGCCCTGCAGGAAATGGGTGTCAATTGGTCTGCGTACCTGTCCTGTTACAGGTACAAAACATGAATTGCACAAAGGTTGTTGGTGGTGATTGGAGAAAAAAATGCACACATCAAGTAACTGGTTAAAATGTGTTATTAAGGTTAGGGACAAAAATAGAAATACTGGTACCTACACATAAACATACACCTGTTTACATATACACACACACACACGCGTAAATACAAACAAAGTAGATTGAACAGGATCTTTAATAATTAATGCAAAATTTGTTATATAGGATTGCCCTGTAACCCGTTCTATGGTAATAGTTTTGAACCAATTGCCCCCTCCAATGACAACGCAATGTAAAAGTGACAGGTTCTCTTCGTATAAAGTGAAGGAACTAGAACCAGTCCCTACCCTAAGGGACCGTTCACGTCAATAGTTTTGGGCCAGTCCACTTCCCCGTAGAGTGGGTTCAGAAAAATATTTAAAACACATTTGGCAACAAAAAAATAATTTTTAAACTGGTTTTTGTTAAACTAATTATTATTAGGGGGAATATACTTTTGTGAACTAACAACAACACTTTATTTCTCAGATGCTTTTTTTTAAACTTGTGGGTTTGTTTGATGGTTCTTTGTTAACTCCCAAAGCCAAATTTATTTGAACTCAGCTTGTTTTTAATTTTTTTTTAACTATGGATGTTTTTTTGTAACAGACTTATAGGTCTGTAAGCACCAATTTTTAAAGGCTCCTTTAAAATTTTAGGAATCGCCTTTACTAAGGCAATGTTCTATAGAGGTGGGAAGTATTTAAGCCGTAATATAGCATTAAAACAAAAAACATAGTTATTTTTGCTTTCAATGTAAGCTCTAGAAGCAATTTGTCTCTAATATTATCAAACCTAGTAGCTTTTCAGCGCTCAAGCTGTCAACACCCTCTTGGACATCTTAAAATTTAATCGTATTTCTATAGCCTGTCTAGTAAAAATAGTCGGTAAATCACTCATGGCAGAAGATGTAAAAGATAAAAGTTGTTTGTTTTTTTCCAGCCTAAGATAATACCCACAGTACTTATGTTTATTGTAGGGTTAAAGAACGTTATAAAGTAACTAAATGATAAAAACTTTTAATATATGGGTTAGAAGCAATAAAAAAAAAATCACTTAAATATAGTTTAAAATTTTGATAAAACCAAGATAAAAATAAAAAAAAATTTAATGAATAAAATTAATATTCAGGCAAAATCCCCCTTATTTTTACAACCAACAATGCAGGTTAATGGTAACGCCAACACTTTTTCTTTATGACTTTGCATGCTCTTCTTAAAATAAACTCGAAAATTCAGTCAGAAACCTCAAAAGCTTTCAAAATAAAATTTTTTCTAAAAATACTTTGCATAAGTTTTTGAAATTTAAATAAATTTAAAAATTGCTGCCCCATAAAACCAAAAAAAATATATATTAATTAATTGTAAAATTTAAATTATAAAAAGGTACTTAAAACTTTATGTTAAAAATTTAATTTTAATATTTTAAAGTAAAATATAACATCTTCTTTTGTGTATCACATACGGGTGCATTAAATTATATTTCCTTGAAATTAAATCCAATTTACTTTGCAGCATAAATAAAAAACCAAATAATAAATTTAATTTAAAAGACTATTTTTATTGGGGGGCAAAAACAAATTTATTTTATTCAAATGAACATACAAATGTCAGATTTAATAATAATAAGAATAGTAAAATGAAGCCATGTATATAAAACTAAGAATAACATTTATATGCAAATATGTATTCACATGTTAGTGTTCTGCTAAGGGTAAGTAAGATACCACAAACACCTTAAAAAGGGACAGTAAAATTTTTTATGCTCAAAACTATTTACATACACACAACTGCGTACATATATTAAATATTAAAATATAAAAGTTTCTCACACTGCCTGCATGAATTAGTTTGTACCAGAACCAACCAAGTACTAAGTTTTTTATTTATTATCGGCATTATGGTGGCAACCTTAGAGCTTATATATTACAATTTTTTCTAAACTTTAAATTCAAATTTTATTACTTTTTTCTAGGGCTTTAAAGGCAAATATAGTTATGAATTTCCTAAAAATTTTAAATATTTTGCGGACCCTTTTAAGTGGTGTTGTCATCAGATTAATTAGAAACGAACATTAGATTTTTCTGTTCATTTTTCTTGGATTGAAAAGGAGTTTTAACTAGACTTTTTTAAAGATGTGCAAAATTTATTAAACTGAAATTATAGATCCGTTTCTACAATCAATGATTTTTAAAACTCTATACCCACTTTGACTAGCAAGGGCCAAAATGGGTTCTTAGGAAATTCAAAACTTGAGGAAGTAAAACTTACGTCAGGTAAAAAGAAATCAGAAGGTTTCTCTTGTCTTAGTTATGTACCATAAAAACAAAATTAAAAATAATCATATTTTGCTTAAAAAAAATAAGCAAAGAAGTGGTTAGCACTTCCTCGAAATTTAAAACCATATAAAGAAACTATATCCTGCTGGAGCTTTGATAGTACTTAGTGCATTTTGAAAGTTTAAAACCAAGAGGGATAAAACATATTTGAACTTGAACCAACTTGTCTTTAAAAAATATGGCCATGGATTTGGTCCTTTCATTTCAATCCAATATAGTTTGAATTTTATATTTTTGAATTTTTTAAAATTATGAATTCACAAAAAAACCAGAAATCAAATAAGAGAAAAAAAACTATAATTTTTTTTTTCTAATTTTTTGGTGCTTTTCCCAATTTTTTCTAATTTTTTGGTACTTTTTCCAATTTTTTGGGATTATAAGCTTTTAACATGAAATTAGGTTTCACTGCCACAAATTGAGGAAATCCGATGAAACAAACAATCTCTGTGTTTTCATATACTAATGCCTTTTAAAGTATTTGAAAATATGGGATGACCACGATTAGGACCGAAAGCCAACCAGACAAATAAAAGTACTTTTTTATTATATTTTTTTTTATTGAATTTTTGAGATTCTTCAAATGCGAAATAAGGGACCATTAAGCCAAATTAAGTTTAATAATCGTTTAAGTGTTCCTAAATATTTTTTTTAAAATTTAAGGTATTTTTAGTGTTTATGTTCAGATTGCGCTTGTTATTTTTTTTTTTTTTTAATAATAACCATCACTCAGGGGATGGCCCCTATACATGCATTGCATTGTGTTGGTATCAAGAAAATAGGTTATGGGAAGGAGGATAAAGGGAGTAGTGTTTGTGGACATTTGATTTAAATTTCTCGATATTTACTGTGACAGGAAAGACATCACAAGGAAGTTTATTCCATATACGAACTGTGCGACCAAAGAAGGAATTCTCCCTGTAATGATTGGTGCGATCAAGAGTCCCTGTCTTTTCAACACCCATCAGATTCGCTATTAATCGAAACATCCATCGTCTGTCTCTTAGCTTAAATCTCCAAAGAGCTAGGCCTATGGTCATTCAGAAAGATTAGAAATAAAGTTGAAGAGAGGTTGGAGCCTTGCGGTACCCCTTAATTGATTTTGAACTCATTTGAAGAGATCCCATCTATAACAACAAGAATAGTGCGATCTCTGAGAAAACTCGATATGAATCGAGAGAATTTTTTACCGACACCAAAAGCAACAAGTTTAGATAGAAGAGCACAGTGCCAGACCCTACCGAACGCCTAAGATATGTCCAAGGCCACCACTTTACTTTCACCAAAATGATGAATTGAAGTACGGAGTTGTTGTTTTTGTGACTCCAGCATGGGTAGGGAATCATAATTTTTTCTTAATTTTTCAGCTCTTCTTTTGCGAACTCTATTTACCACTTTGGTCTCTTTCGTAGACCCCATTGAAATTTTTCGCAAAGAGTTTTTTAAAAGCTTTTTTTTATGGAAAAAATTCACCTGGCCCAAAAAAAATTCTCTCAGACAATAACTTTTTGGACTTAAAAAAAATTCATAACATACCAAAAAAAAAACATATGTTTGTTGTTCTGTTTTGCTTAAGGACTGCTTTTTGTTCGATTTTCCATTTCAAAATGTTGGATGATTATGAATGTAGCAATTAAAAAAATTAATTTTTCTCGAACTTTAAATAATTTATTTAAAAACTTTATTTGAACATAAAAAAATGCATTAAAAACTGTTTAAGCTTATCAACCAATAACCTTTACAATCCTTGTTCGCATTTTAGCTGCCGGATTTCAATTCAATTTAATTTTCATTTTATATCGTTACATGTTTAACTTGAAAAAGGTTTTTCCATTGTCACATTATTTATGTCTTTTTACTGGTAAAGAACATGTGATTATCTTAAGCTCTGCCTTAAGCTTTTTACATGTTTCTTTTTATAAAAAGGGTGTTTTTTTTAAAGTCAGAGTAGTTCAATTGGCAATAAATTTTGCTTGACAGGTTTAAACTTTAATATTAATACCAAAACAATTTTTGCAACCTGTTAAATTTTCATTTAAACCAATCGTTAGTTGTTGCTCAAAATTTCGTTTTAAAATTTTACTTCTACATGAAGCACATTATTTTATATACAAAAAATTTCAACTTCAATGCCTCTTTAAAAAACACCCTTTACTTTAGAAAAAAACATGCATCCTTTTAAAACTTAAACACTTTCTTTGCAAAATAATAAAGCTGTTTTATTTTATTCGTTTAAAATTTAGAAAAATATTTTTTTGCTTCTTATTTCGCGTTTTAAACCATGTTAAGCAAACAACAACATAAAACAACCGGAACAAACCCCAACATCTACTTTTGAAAATAAGAAAAATTTTTTTCTACTTCTATACAGTCACAGGAAATTCAATCTTATGCCTTCATTAATTTCTTTAATATTTAGTTTTATCAAAGAGTATTAGGGATTTGTCTTAAGGGTATGTCTGCCTGTTAAGTCTGTTGGCTTCAGAAAAAGTAATCCATTTTCATTAGACGTTCAAATGTAATTTACTTGTTAAGCGAGACATTAAAATACAATTTAAAACACTTGAGCCTCTGAATGGTGTTCTTAAGTAAAATATTTGTGTAAGGATAAAGCTAAATTAAATTGTGTTTAGCTTTGCAAAATTAATTGATTTTATTAAAATAAATTAAACTGAATAAATTTGTAACACTTGAGTAGTGTTTAGATAAAATTTTAATTTTATAAGTTAAAGCGATTGCAACTGGTTTTTGGTCATCAACTAAAGATATTTAATTTTTTTTAAAGCAATCTAGATGTGTTTTTTAGTTCAGAATTGTTTTCACCCGATTTTAGAAAAACAAAATTTTAAAAATTTAAGACACATAAAAATATTACTTTTTTTTGATGTTCTACCTAAATGTGGGTCAAAAGTTCTTGATTTCATATCTTTAGATTTTTTTTTTGAAAAAAGCAATGTTTTCCCATAAACCATCTTTGTCACCCTTTATAAACTTTCATGCTTAAGCAGGTATGAAAACATAGACATTTTCTTCTCGTACTTTTAATATGACATTTATATTTAAATTAAACAATACAATTTAAACCTAATCTCCACTTACATTTTAATTCACTCCAAACTATTATCTTTTAAAATATTCCTTTTCATAGTTAAAATGCAAATTTATGTTATCTTCCTATAATTTAGAAATATTTTAAATATTTAAGTAGGGAAATACGCAGATATAACTCACTAAAAATAGCTTTATAGCACCACACCTTTCCTTATTATCATTTTAATTTTATCATTATAAAACAGCGAGCAAATATCATTAGCTTTAAAGGTAAAATATCATGCAGAGGAAAACTATTTAAAATACTTTATAACCTAATTACGCTAACAGACGTTTGGGAAAAAGAAAAAGAATACACAAAAAGGAAAATATAACCTCACGAAAAGGAAAAACAATATCATCTTGGAAAGCTCTAAGATTTTAAAGTGGAATAAAATGATAATTATATACGGTAGAGAAGCTGTGTAGATTGAATGTGTTTGTGTGTATGGGGCATTCTGATGTGAAGAAAACATTTGCCGTTTCTTATCGCTGCTTCTTAAGCAAGTTTTATCCTTTTTGTTTTAGGCGTAACAATCACTTTAACAACTCATACGTTAAGTTAATTTCCTTATTTTAACTTAGGTTTGTTGAAGATACAGGGTGTCCTCCAAGGTTTGTTTGTTTATAATTTTTGATTAAATGAAAAGAAGTGAATTTTGTATTTTTAAATCTTTTATCTAATGTAAGCAATTATGTCTGTTGGTCTCAAAAATGCAAGCCCTTTTGATCACATTTCTCATAACATTCTCACACATTTCACGCGGTATTTTGGTATTTTCATTACGAATATTTTGTTTGAGTTGCTCCCGCATTTCTGGCTTGTTTGCATAAACCTTGTTTTCAGAAATCCCCATAAAAATAAGTCTGGAGCAATCAAGGCGACCAAGGAGGCGAATTAAAATCAGAATTTCTTGAAATAATTTGTTGTGGAAAGAGGTCTCGCAGTAATTTCAATGTAATCCTGGCTATATGCGATATGGCACCGTCTTGTTGGTACTACATGTTAATTTAGTCCAAAGCATGCTGTTCTGGCTCAACATTGACAGTTACAGTTACGCCGTTTTTAGTTTAAAAAAGGAAGGTCTAATTATTCCTTCTGACCAAATTGCACACCAGATTGTCACTTTTGTGGGATGAAAAGGTGACTGATGAATAATTTGAGGGGTTTCCATTGCCCAGAACTGACTGTTCTGTACATTCATATATCCATTGAAATGAAAATGCGCCTCGTGAATGATTAGTGTATTTTTTCATCGGTGTTGTCATGGGCGATCTGTAACATCCAATTGGAAAATATATGGCAGCGTAAATGGTCTTCTGGAAGAAACTCTTATGTCAACTGAATCTTAAATGAAAAAAAATTCAAATCCTTGTACAAAATTTTGGCTAAAGTTGTTTTTTGAAGACAAAGCTCGTGAACATGGCATCGAATCAAGGTCGATGAATTGTTTTGAACACTTTCTTGAGCAGCAGTAATGTTTTAAGCCGGTTTTGCACTACGTTGTGGTCCATGCTCAAGCCTATCAGTTATAGTCCCTCTCTCTTTTGGAAATCATTCTCTGCACGATAAATAGCTCGTCTTGTTGGCACGTTGTTTCTGCAAAAAATTTCATGTAACTTTCTAATCGTCACAGTTGTCAATGATTGATTTTGATAAAATATTTTAATGATTAAACATGTTGGTTTACTGCATATCTTCTACAATAAATTTGCCACATCTTTATTTTAGGGCTGCCAAATATGAACTGTCCAGACTAGTGTTTACCAAACTGTTTGCAAAATAAAGAAGTAAACCTTGCCGGCGGATACCCTGTATTATAAACGGAGTTTTTTGGTCTTTCCTTTTTATTCGTCCTTTAATTAAAGTTAAACAGTTTATTAATAAAGTAATATGTATGTATGTATGACCGAAATTAAAATAATTATATTGAAGGATTGAAATTTTTTTTTTTTTTGAAAGTACTGGGTGTGTGCGCTTGTGATTTTTATTCAATTCTGTTTCATATTTTTGATACGTTTATACTGGTAATTTCATTAATATTTTTTTTCTAAAATAAGAATATCCATATATTTAAATATGTTTTCTCCTAAAGGTAGCGATTCCCAGCTATTAAGTTTATTTAATAGTTTTCTTTACAGCTGGATAAGCTTGATAAATTTGTTTAGAAGAAAACATGTAAATAATTGCAAACTTAATATTCAGTATGACAATATTGTAAGATTCACAGCCTTATTGCGCATAACTTAAGAAGATTGTATGTGTCTAACTTAATCTACAAATATAAATAAATACGCATTAATGCATTTAACTAAACTAAATACCCCAAAATTATTAGTGTATTTAAGCCAAATTTATCTAATTTTACATTTGAGTGACTACCATACGCTTTTTCCTTGACTGAAAATGGTTTATTTAGATCAAAATATATTTAAGGTTAAACTCTGTAGGTTTATATCCTTTCCAAGCATAAGGACAATAATATTGTCTTTAAGTCGTTCAGGTTAAAGCTAAAAAGCTTAATAAAAGTAAATTACATTAAAAGCTGCAAATAATTTACCTTAAGTACTTTAGCATGTATGACTTAAGATCTAATTGAAGCAGAAAAAAGGTTGCTTTATTTGTTTTTCAAATGCTAAGAATAAGGTTGGCTGTGAAACAGTAAATGGTTGTATTATTTAAATATTTATCAAAGGAATGAGGAGTACGGGATAAACCCTAGAGGTGTAACATAGATAATTACTTGATTAAGGGAGTTCTAATGATGACTTATGTTCGTAAGTATGAGTTTAATATTAGGAGGTATTAAATAAAAGAATTAAGAAGCACCTTTTTAAGATTTGTTTTTAAAGAAAATATTCAGTAGATTTTTTTTGATAAAAAATAATTTTTTTAAACTTTTTTTTAAGAATACTGCGCAAGGTTTATATGATTTTTACAAAGCCTTCTTTCTTTCTCTGAGATGATGCTGCTATCCAGGCAGCAAAATTGTTTCAGATCCGGAAGAGTTTTGTTACAGTGATTTGTAGTGTTTCTAAAATTTTGTGGTTAGGAGAAATTAGAAAATTTAGCTGCCTTTGCCTTTGTTAACTGATCCCAAAAGTACGAAGAGTGTGGATTTCCTAAAACCAAGTAGAGATTTTCTTAAACAAAGTACGATTTCTCAAGTATGTTTATCTTACTCTTAGCTACATTTAGTCTAAAAACGGATTGATTTCAGCTTGAAGCCATACTTGACGTTAGCCTTAAAGATTGATTAAAACTTACAAGGGATTTAAACATCGAAAATAACAAATTTTATTTTGACTTACTGAGCTTTGTTAAAGAAGAAAGATTTTGTATTTTACTTCACTCATATTTATTATATTATTTGAAGAATTATTTTTTGTACTTGTCGTAGCTGGAATTTGAACCTAAGATTATATTCTCTTCCACAGTGAGTTTCTTGCTAAAAAATACTTTTTCTACTGTCGCCTACCTTTTAATCATACAGTGCACCAAATTTTAGAATAGGTTTTTTAAGTATTATGTTAATCTAGCTTACCAACCCTGGCTTAAGGCTTTAGCTCTTCCTTATGACATTTTTTCTTGTATTGTAGGTACTTTAACCATCTTAACCCTTTGTTTTTGTATTTTTATTCAGGCAGATTATTTTCAAGGCCTTAGCCAGTGTATTAAGCATCACATGCCCGCTTTCACTCTATGCCATTGAGTGTTGCGCTTTCAAAAGCCCTAAGCCTACACTTCTTGATAGAGAATATTACTACTATTTTTAACACCTGACTCACTATGCTCACATAAAAAGCTTACGCAAAGCTAACTGCAGTTGTTTTCCGATCATTGAAAGAAGTTTTTCTTACCATAATGTTTATATCGTCAGCCAAGTGCAGCGGTCATTCTTCCTTTAGCATTAAACTTCCTCAACATATTGATTGCCGTTAGAAGTTACAATAGAAGTAAATGAATCCTTCGTTGTGGTATCCATCTGATCAATAATATCATTTTAAGAACTTTCCCTAGCCTAAAGTTCGAAACCCTGTCCTCAAATATTTATTCCTTTTAACTAAGAAACCTCTTGCTTTTAAGACTCACCCAGATAAGGACTTGTATATCCAAAAGCACCACAAGTGTGTATTGTTAATGATTCAGGGTCCATCTTATATATCCCACTACGCACATGTAGGATACTCTTAACAAATTTGCTTCAGGTAAGCATATAAAGGTCCACTTATATTGTATGGGTGTATGCTATTTTAAAATTTAAAGCAGAAAAGATGACAGAATATCAAGAATCCTTTGTTTTTATTGGCCAATCATACCAGGCTTAGGCGACACTGCTTGGTCCACACAAGACCGGTTGCGTTTGAGTCCTGTCTGTTCTTCACAAAATAGGTCTCTAGGAATGAATAAATACTCTCGGGTGTAATTCGGATTAAGGCTGTTGGTGCTTAACCCATAATCCTACCGTTGCTGCATACTTTGAAGACTCCTTTCTTGTACATCGCGATTTTTTGTTTTGTGACTTCCACAAACTTGTTATCCAGATTTGCTCAAACAGGGAGTTTTGTATTTTAGTGAGGCATTCAGAAATTCTATTTCTACCTTTTCAGTTCGTCGGCAAAGCTCTAAGGGTGCCTTTAGTGCTAAAAAGATGTTTTATATTGTCAAAGACAGTTAAGGTGTTTTTTCTTTAAAGTTTACCAGGCTTATTTGTTTGTTATTATTGTTATAGAATTTTTTTTTAAGAATCATACTGAAAAAATCCATGCCCCCCCCACTATTCAAAAGAAATACATTATGGCATCCAAATTTAGGTCCTATTTCCGTTCTAGTCTGTAGGTATTTCTAATAATATGGTGGACATTAAAATGATACGCCGTACTTCATTCAAACGTCTTCATTTTAAAAAAATTTAAACGCTGATTGCTTTAAAAGGAACGTATTTAGTGTCGTGATTTTAAAATTTCTAGTATATATTGAAACTGTTTTCAAAGAAAGATTTGCATAAACTAAAGTCACACTTATTAAACTTAATTTTCTTAACCAAATAGTAAACTGCTTTTTATTAATTGAAAAGTTTTCTTAATAAACCCAAAAAAAATTTTGCTATTTTTGTGAATAGCTTTGAGTCAATTTTACTAGCAAAAAAAACTTTGAATGAATTAATAACATGAGCCTGACCTTTTAAGGTCTTGTGTTAAAAAATTTATATTTGTATAGTTTTGTGTATTTCTACATTAACTTCGTTTTCCGATGCTAGCGCTAAAGCGGGTTTATGTTAGATGACCAAAACGTTTAAATTGACAATTTTCTAAGTTTTCAATTACTAACTTTACAGCTGAGTCAATGTTTTGTATCACATTTTCCGCAAACTTACGAGCCATGACAAAATTATTTTAGCATTTACTTATAATCTTTGATTTTTGCTTTGCATTTCACTTTTCCTTCAACGATCCAAAACGCTTATGTTTAAAAATTTAATATTTCTTGATATTAAAAATTTTTTATATTTGTTACAGACATTTAGTTCAATTTTTCACGCTAAACGTTAACACGTTCTTTAAAGGTTATATAATAGGTTAATGAATAATTTTAATTAACAGTTCATTAAACAATTTGCTTTAATCAAAATATATTTAATTTTCTTAACGCCTTAAGTTAGGCAATAATTTATGTATTTTGTAGTTATAAATTTCCTACTCATTCATTTAGAGTCTTTAAAATATATTAAACTTTTGCTCTAGTCTACATAAAATTTATCTTATAAAGTTTATTAAACATTTTAACACATACATATTAATAAAAAAAACAATTTACTTTTATTTTCTTTCTTCCTGACAGGTGTTTTAATTTAACATTTTTATACGCCTACCTTTGCATACACATAAAATCGTTGTTATTTTCATATGGCTGACTTGACTGTTTGAACTGCCGTTGTGTATGCGTTAACAGCCTTAAAACATTGCTATTCAATGTTCGCAGCATACGCCTATGGAAAAAGAGGAAAATAAGTAAAACAATAGCGAAAACAAAGAAACGCTTATAACTATAAAAAAAAGTATTAAGTTGCTAATAAAATGCCACATGGCTCACAGGCCTGCAGGAAAATACAACAATATTCATTTGAAATTGAGTGTCTTTGTATAAAGAATTTTATGTGTGTGTGCATAGTTCAAGCTAGAGCAAATATCAAGTGAGGATGGGAAAATTTGTCTACCAGTTGAAAAAGCAACAGAAGAACAGTTATTAGAAGCATGAGAAAAACTATGTTGTTAACTGCCAGAGATGTAAAAAAGAGGTCATAAAAATACTTCTATGGAAAAACTTACCTACACCTTTTGGAAAACATGTCAAGACAAAACAACAACAGTGGATACATTAAATTGTTTAACATAAAACTCGGTTAAAATAACTACCGCTTTAAAACTTTGTTTTGAACTTTTACATTTCTGTTTAGAATTTTCAAAAAGATTTTTAAAAAATCTAAATTAATATTCTTATAGGACATTCATTGGCAATACATATAGCTAGATGAAATGAAAAGAAGGTATACAGTTGTTAACAGAAAAGTACATACATAAGCACCTACCAATAACAAACCCCCATTAACCCGCTAATATATAACTACAAATAATTTTGTGATATTCAAACGTAAATTATTATGTATTTGAAAAAGCACTTCTCATAGTATGATTGTGTATAAGCCTAGGTGTGATAATAAAACTACATGTGTACGTACACATTCATAAGAAAACGTATATAGACATAGAATTCTAAGGAAGAATATTTGAAAATATAGATATATGCATTTAAAAAAATTCTGTGTATAATGAATTTAAACAAGAAAAACATGCCTGTGCATGCACATTCATATACATACATATGTATATTCATAAAAAAAATTATTTGAAGAGATGTATGAGTATTCTTATGCAAACTAATGCTAAAAGACAACAAAAATCTCTGAAAAAAATTATCACACTGTAACAAACTGGCACAGTAATGCACAAGAGTGTAAAAAATGTAACAGAAATAACAAAACCAACAAGTACAGCTACCACAAGCAAAAAATAAACCGAAACTTGTTAAGTGGCACTTGTACGAATAACATTTTTAAGTGCTTAACAAGCTGCCAGCAAAAAATACAACAACAAGAACTAGAGATAAGCCTCTAACATATTCCGAAACACTATAAGGCAAACAACTGTTGGCAACATCATATTTTACTTGTAACAACTATAAATGAAATTGAAAAATCTTTTAGCAGCTAACAGAGGCAAAAAAAAAGTAAATATGACAAGTAAAAGTTAAAGTTGAAAACGAAAAAAAAACTTAATTAGAACGCAGACATATTGGCAACTTAATAATAACATCAAACAAGGCTATCTTTCAACTTTCAACCTCTCTCTGTCTCTCTCTCTCTCTCTCTCTCTCTCTCTCTCTCATATACACAACATTTATAAAAAAAATAAAAAATAACTTTTCTGCAGTTCCATGTAGAGCAAAAACAAAAAATCTCTAGCAAAAAAAAATAATAAATCATTAAATGCATTTCTTTGCAAAACTTAAGAACAAAAGAAAAATTTAAAAAAAACAACAACTATAAGTAAGGAAAAGTAAAAAAAAAATTAAAAATTAAATTGTTTCTATTTACTATAAACGGTTGCTTAAGCAACCGTAAACATAATGATAATGTTGCATTGTTTTATGCAACACACAACGGCAACACAAACAAAACAAATACAAGCACATGCAGCTACAGCAGCAGCTGCTACAGGAAAATTAATCAACACAAAACGTTTCAAAAGAAAATCCATAAAAACAACTTTTACGAAGAGGAGGACAAGACATACCCAACTAATAACAACCTGCTACAAATTACTTATACCACTAACATTAGTAATAATACAACAATGTATAGAAAACGGTAGCATTGTTTCAGCCAGTTCTGTAAAGGGCTTGAGTAGCAATAGCAATAATAACAACAACAACAACATAAATCATAATAATAAAAATAAAGGTTCTCTAAATAGTAATCTAAGTAATCTAAATAATAATTTAAATTTAAGAACATCAGCTTTATTAGCAGCAGCTACAACATCAACGTCATCATCATCTTCACTAGCCTCCCTTACATCTTCACATACAGTGCCCTCAATGGCTTTAACAGCCCTAAGTGGGACAGGTGCAGGCAGTAGCAGTAGTAGTAGCAGTAGTTCTAGTTCCTCTTCCTCTCTGCTAACATCGTCAACCTCCTCCATGTCTTCATCATCATCATTGTCCTCTTCGAACTCACGAAGTAGTCGACAAAATAATAACAATAACAACAATCAAAATGACCAACTACCTTCACAACTTTCATCACGTATAATACATACACGCAATGGCGCTCTGTCAGGTGTAATTGTGCAATTAGATGGACGCCATTTAGATCCGGTTGAAGCATACCGTGGCATACCATATGCATCACCTCCTGTCGGTAATTTAAGATTTATGCCCCCGGTTTCGGCAGCCATGTGGTCAGGCGTCAAAAAGGCAGACAGGTATGTTAAATAATAATTTGTTGTTTTTGTTTTAATAATTGTTTTTGTTTTGTTCTTTTGAAACTTTTTGTTTGAATTTGTTTGATAGACTTGCATACTGTTATGCAAACAGGTATAAATATTTCAGGTATTTAAAGAGTATAACAAAAAGATGTGTAAATGTTATACCTTACAGCCACGTTTCTTAAATTTTCGATTTCATTATTTTTTTTATATTTTTTATGTTTTTTAAATTTTTTTATGAAATCTCTGGTTAACCTGCCATAATAAATATTTATTTAAAAACAAATTTTTCCAGAAGTTAGGCTCTATACTTACTTAATGTCAATTTATACAAAATACAAGTACAATACTTCATTTAAATTTAAGCGTTTTTTAACTTTAAAAAATCCAATAATTTATGGTGCGCCATCTTTTGGGAAATTTCAACTCGTGGAGCCTTTACTTATGCATAATTTTGCAAACTGTGACTTTCGAATGATCTAGATATATGATGACAAGTAAATTTGTCATTTAAAGTCCTAAAAGGACTATTTTATATTTTAGTTTTTTCTTAGCTAAAATAGCTCCCCTTAAAAAAAGGGCAAAACTGGCCTTTGCTGTAGCCTAACTTTTGCCTTCCCAGTTATAAGAAGCAAAATCAAAACAAAATTTTGTTATATTTCAAATAGCTGGTATTTTTCAATTAAATAACGAAAGTTGACATAAGATAACTTATACAATTTGAAAAGGCAGCTGCAAAGTTCAAGTCATAACTGATAAAAAGTTTGAATTTCGATAAAAAAAGTTTGTTAATTTAATTAAGCTGAGTTAACACTTTCTTAGTTCCTTCCAGAAATAAAAATTTTCAATCGGAAAGTTCATTTAAACTTTGAAAGTCCTTTCACAATTATACCCAAAGCAAAATCTCATAAATTACATAAAACTTTGACGCCTTAATGGCTGCAGGTTAATTTATTAAATTTAAGACAGATAAAAGCGAAAACGTGTACAGACAACTAAAACATTTCCTTTTTGCAAGCCCCTATATTAAGTACAACTCTTTAATATTTGCTAATTTATTGCCTGCTGTTATGCTTTGAAAGAATTATAATGATTTATTGTATTATGAAGTTTGGAAAAACTTTACGTAAAGTAATTTGTAGCATGTTTGAAATTGTAAAAGTTATATGGAAATTGGTTTCACATAGAAAAGTAATATTTTTATAATTGCTGGCTTGCATGAGAAAACTATTTTGAGTCAGTAGAAAGCATGAAAGTCAAAATTGTGCAAAGACTTTATAAGGTTTTTATGTTAAATCAAAGCTGTTTTATTAAGGGTTGGAGGTATAAAACACAATAAATTATAATATATGAGGAACTTATTTCTATTAACTGTACGGACAACTGACCTTAATTAATTAATATTGCTTTAAGCTAAAATGCGTAAAGTGAACTGTTAAAGACTAAACTAAAAACAAAATCTTTTAAAACTTTTATATTTTTCATTAATAAAACTTATATTTTTCAAGGATTTTTAAATTATACATACATACTTTTAAAAAAATATTTGTCCCAAATTGAAATTAAAATAAATCAGTGACTTATATTTGAAAGTCAATTTTGAGTAAAAACTCGAAGAAGAATATGGGTTACTCCCGTTTTAACTTGACTTACTTTAAACTTATTCAATTTAATATTAATATTTAAATGAAAAAAAATTTCTCAGAAGGGGAGCAAGGATTTGGATGGTTCCCATTAAGTGAAAAACTGCCGTAGATTAACAAAAGTTTGAAAAAGGTTGTAGTATATCATGGAAGATATAACTGCAAGTTTAAAGTTGTATCGGCGCAGAAAACATATGTGCCATTCATATATCCTTTTTTATATGTAGGCTCAAAAGCTAACCAAAACTTAACTTAAGACTGTAACTTATAACAAATGTAAGTTTCTATTATATAGAAAGCAAGAATACAGGAGCATCTCAAATATCCTTTTTAGTTAGGTATGGCCGAACATTAAAACAACTTAGCAAAAGCTTTAACACATTACAACAAAGAAGTGATAGGTTCATAGTAATATTAAGGGAAAAATCAAAAAAAACTCACATATATTCAGTTTTATAAAATGCTGCTGTGTATTCACAGACATTTTGTAAAATCTGTTTAACACTTCGAAAGGTATTTAGGTAAATTTAAAGCTAAATGGAAGTAATGATGAAAATGTTTTCAAATATCCTTAAAACTCCATATTGGCTGTAAGGAACCAAGGAATAAAAAAATCTAAACTTTTAGCAAACCCAGAGCATCCAACATATTCTTATATTCTTTTTTCTCAAACCTTTGAAAAAGACTGTTTAACATCTCTTAACATTAATGCAAATTAAAAGGAGTAATGATGAGGGTGCTTTGCATATATCCTTTAAAAGATATTTTGCCTAAAAAGCATGAAGAAAGATATAAGTCTAAGCTTGTAGAAAAGCCAGATCATCTTAAATCCTTATATCCTTTTTTATAAAAATTAGCCGTAGATTGAGGAGACAGGACAAGATAATCCCACCCAATAAAACAATTTAATTTAGAGTTTAAAAAAAATATCGAAACAAGGCTATGAAATCCCTTCACATATATACACGTGAATCCTTTTTAATAACATACTGCCTTCGATAAATAAAACTTGCAAAAAGACTTAGCTTATCCAGACAGATATAAATGCGGTTTGCATGCAAACTTAGATAGGGATATGGATGCCTCTCGTATATTTTTTATAAGAAAATTTTGTTTAAGGAGATGTACTTCATTAATCAAGAAAGATAAGAAAAATTAATTTTAAGCAACTTCGTCAATATTCCTTAAGCTGAATGTTGCCGTATATAAATAAGAGAAAAAAAAAATAGGGGTATAGGCTATAAAAACTTATAAATGCACAATTTGAGTACACTCAGAGCAAAAGTACGAGTTTCTGCCATGTATCTTTGTTTTGAAGTGTCGTAGGGTAACAAAACTTTGTAAAAGGAGGTAGTTGATCTAGAAAGACATAAATACAAATTTGTAGCTTATTCGGCTTACGGATATAGGTTCCTGCCATGTATCCTTTTTTTTAATTATGTCGTAGAATAACGAAACATGGTGAAAAGATGTTATTCATCTCGAAAAGAATAAATGCAGATTTTAAATATATACTTGCTAAAAGGTTTTGGGTGCCTCTTTTATACCGATTTTGTAAAAATGAGGTTGTATAGTAAGAAAACACGGAAAAAGGTCGTAAGACATTAAAACAATTAAATATTTAGTTTAAACATATACCGAACAAGAACAATGCTACCTTGAATATGTTACTCCTTCCTATAAAATATTGAATTAAATTGAGAAAACTTTGAAAATAACAAAACTTACCAAGTGCCAGGACTTAGTTCGAAAAAAAAAATTTTCTATAGAAGAAAACGTAGGGATCATTGTCTAATTTTTTTGTTTCTGAAGTGTAAGATTATATTACTGGAATTGATCGCTTAAAACAAAAATAATTATTGCCAACATTTTTAATTGCTTTTTGAACCGTTTCCCTCCTTTAAAATGTAAATTGCAATACAATGTCCTTTTGCTTGAAATAAAACTTAAGATATCTATTTAAATATTTTAATTAGAAGTCACAGCTTAATAATAACATTTTCTCTTATATACTTTTTCCATTTAATTAAGGCACCTTTTAAATACATGCCAACTCTCTTAGCAAATCCGCAAACCGTTAATAATTTACAACTCATTAGTGCTTTTTCTTCCATCTTATTCCTTCAGTTACATTTTCTTAAAAAATAAAATTTTCAAGAGATTCTAAGCAACTTGCGGAAATTTAAAATAACAAGAAATAAAAAGCGATAAAAATATGGGAAAAGTGGTACAGAAAAACACAGCATAGATATAAGTAATAAAAAAAGGTTAAAAAAAAAATATTTTGGCAGGAAAAATTAAAAATTTTTTCAAAATAAAACCACCCACCAAACAGCAAAAAATGTCTTAAACTTTCCACCAAACAGCAACAAATGTCTTAAATTTACTACAAAACTTAAAAAAATATTTTTATTATTTATAAAGTTGCTACATTTTTAAAGTTAAATTTTTTCTTATATAAAACGAAAAAGCAATCATAAGGAAAATGTAAAATTTTCCTATAAAATCTGTTGCTGCTTTTATTTTATACTTTCCTATTTTTTTTTTGTGGCCAGCGTATGTTAAAGTGTTCCATTATCCAACTTTACTAAACATAAAAGAACACTTATATTGTTAAGTCTGTAATGGCCAGCTTGTAAAATAAATACGCTTAATGATGGTTACCATTTTTGTTTGGCAAGGATATAATGGTGCTAATGGGTAATGGCAAACTCATACCGCCATTATATAGATAACACAATAATCATAATGAAACCATAGTCGATGGTTTAGTTATAAAAGAAAATACATTTATGAACAAAAGTTCACATTGAATTAACGACTGTTCTAATAAAATCATAATGAATGCGTACTTTACAAAATACTTTTTAGAACAAAAGTGATTTTCGAAAGAGAAGGGCAAAACAATAGCAGTTTCAAGATAACGATATGTGGTAGATATCTTTTACAATCACTGTTAAATTACCAACGGTAATGGCATGATTAAGTTAAGCTTACTTAGTCATACATATTAAGGTAATGGAAGGATCAAACCATTCTGGGCCATAAATAGCAACCGCTACCGACAAAACCTATTAGCTATAAAAAGGGCTATTAAATATTGAAATACTTATGGTCAATGGTTAAAGAAATAACTAACACAAAATTTAGTTTTAAACCTGACAGTATTAGAGCTCGATTAGATGGGTTTTAGGGCTTCATTTTACCTCTTTTGCTTTAATATTTATTTTAATTTCTCAATTTCAATATTCGTACATGCAATTGCAATGTGACGGGTGTGATCCTTTTTTATACTTTTTATTATGATTTAAGCATATAAAATTTTAAATTTAAGAAAATGCTAAGATTCCAAAAATATAAGCTATATTTTCAAACGTTTAATTATAGAACAACTTTTCTGTTCATAATTGATACCAGAATACTGGCGCATGTTACCCTCAAAAATTTAAGTGTTAAATAATTTTGATTTTAAGCTTTAATCTCTTAAAACGAACGTTATAAAGGGTCAGAAAAAAAATTCAATTGATAATCAATTTCTATAAAAAAATTTGAAAAAAGAGTTTGAAAAATGTGACGGGTGTGACACTGAGAAGAAAGTGATCACCTAGTGAAGTTTCGACTTCATGCTTGGCCAACACTCCTTAAATTCATATTTGTTATTGAGCTTGAAAAAATACAAAAAAGTACCTTTATTTAAAATAGTACTTTTAGTACAAAAATACAAAAAAGTACCTTTATTTAAAATAGTACTTTTAGTACAAAAAGTAGGCAAACATTTCCAAAAGTACCAGAAAAGATGAAAAATATATTTTGTCACACAAAATTTAAGCTATAAATCTTCATAAATTGGTCCAAAAGAAGAACTCAAAAAGTAACAGTTTTGTTTGTACCCTCTTTTATCTTTAAATTTCAAAAAAGTGTCACAGAAGATCCCGCTTATGTGAAAGTATATTACGGATTTTTTTTGATACATCCGTGTTCCATATGGGTCCAAGTTGGTTTAATTTGTTTAACTTTATCTGCACGAAATTCTCCATTGTTTTTATTTTATTGCTGGGATAGAGGAAGGTAAGGCTTGCATAGGATCCCAGTCTAGCAGGACATACACATAAGTCAACTTTCTCTTTTTTAAGCACTTTTATTATACTAAAAGGAACTTAAAGGTAGATTTATGGAGAAATTTTGTAATGTGAATACATTTTTTTAAAATTTCCCATTTGACTCCTACCAAATAAATTCCATCAAATAAAATTTCAAGCACAAAGCATTTGGCTCTGGGTTGTGCAAAAGCTGACTCACACTGGAAAGGCTCCATTATTTCAATGTCCTTTCTGCATGCCATACACTTGCCGTTCCCCGTAACTCCAATTATTCGAGATAGGTGTACTTGTAAGTTTGGGGACCAACAGCACATTGATTATCTAGCTCAAGTCAAATTTCCCAAGTTTCAGAGCGTCCCTAGTCCTAATCTCAATCAGCTTGTCCTAGGCAATTCTCGTCCTTCCCAAAAACGTCGCGTTGCTCCACGGCTTATGAGGGATTCTTTTCTAGTTTTTTAATCAGACAGTTTTCTTAAAACTATAGTTTTTAAATCCAAATTTTTTTCATCCTAATACAATTGTTGATTGATTTTATTGTCAAACATACTACACGCAAAATAAACAAAAATTTTTTTGTCTATAAAAGACTTTAATTTTAAATAAAAACTGTTTTTTTAAATAAAATAATTCTGTATTTATCAATTTTTTTATATTTTTCCTTTTATACAGGCGCAAAAGAAACTTTTTTTATTTAATATGTTATCCGAGCCTTTGAAAATAGTACTGAACTGAGGAAACTGAAAAGGACTTAAACTTTAAAGAAAAAGCTAGTTTCATTCTTGTGTTTTTCAATATAAAGTTCAGTTACTTTCCCTACATAAAAACATTTTATTAAAAATAAATCAAATATCTTTTTCATAAAACTTTTAAAAATTTTATAACTCTTTTTATAACAATTTGTTTCTTGCAAGCATACAAACACATGCTGATCCAGCTTCAAAAACCATTTTAAAACCCAAACTCTTAATTTTAATTAAGAACTCAGATATACTTACGTATGTATGTATGTATCTCATTAAAAATACCACCTTATCTCCATTCATATTTTAAACATAATGATGTACATCATGAATTAAAAATAAAAATGTTAAAGTCCTTTATTAAAATGGTTAAAAAAAACACTCATAAATACACTTTTCCACAAAATTTAATAACTCTCAATGACGTTGGCTGCTTCAAATACGATTGAAGCCAAAAGCTATAAAAAGACTTTTAAATACTAATAATAAAATACCATAGAATTGGCTACCAATTGGATCTGTGGAATATTTGAAAAAGCAAAAAATTTGTAATGTGGTATGTGTGTGTATGAGTGGATATTGGTGTCGTGCACGAACGTATAAAAAAGTGAAGAAGTAAAATGAAAAATTAAAAATGTAAAAAAGTAATAAGAGAAAACTTAAACGATTTCTAAATTGAATTTTTATTTCCTTAAGCTGCTTGGCAATACGAAAAAGAATAAGGAAATTTTTTTTAACAGGATAAAATGGTAAAGGTAGTAAAGCTAGTAAATATTAACTGCAGGCACCAAAGGTTTTTAATAATAAACAGTGAAGCTATTGACTTTTTGCTAAATTTTATTTTACCAAACCAAATAAACATTCTTTTTGTGCAGTTATAGGAAGGAGCCTTTAAAGGTAGTAGAAACTGTCCCGTTTTTTTTAGGTCCATAATTTAGTTTAGACAAAGCTATTTAGAACTCCTGGCTTTGTATCAAAACTTTTGTAAAAGCATGATACTTTTAGGACTTGTGCTAAAAAATTTTCAGAAATCATGTGCACAGCATAATTTTATCCCCTATACCTGAGTATTAATTAAAAATTTCTGTTAAAAATTCCGAAAGCAGTTTTGTGCAACTAATTTTTCCAGAAAAAGGTTTAATAATCTGAATTTTTATTTATTTATTTATTTAGCATTAGTACATAATTACAAATTAGGGACTAATGATATTGAGGCCATGGTTACTGGGACCTTAGGCTCTTAAAAGCAATATTTTGTTATTTTATATACATGTTTTTTATATACAATATTTTTAAATAATATTATACAGTTTAGTTTCACGTAAGAATAAAATGATTTTTTTTATGGATTCGGGGGTTGGGTTTGAGATCAGTTGTAAAGGATTTTTTGTGTTTAGGAAAATATTTCTGCGTTGTCTTTGGAATTTAGGACATGAGGTAAAGATGTGTTGTGCATTATCACAAAAATCAGCAAGTTGTGCTTATACATGAGGGAAATTTACAATGTCCTTTATTGACTTTTATTTCTGATGTTCAATTTAAAAGATGCTTTCTTAAAATTTAAAGGACAAATGATGCTCATGTCCTTGCAAACATAAACTTTATAACTTTTTGGGAAATTTTAAGATGTAATTAAGTTTTGTTTATTAACTGTTGTTTTTTTTTTTGGAGATTTTTTAACAGTTTTTAACAAAGGTTTAATAATAAGTTTATTTCAATTACAAATTTACTGTTATATTTTTCTTTCTATTAAAATCCGAAAAGACATAATGCCATCGTTTAATCATAGAGCTATGAATTCGCAATAATTTTCCTTTTCTTAATCTAAATGATTAAAAAAAAAGTTGTAGGTCACGGCAAAAGTTATGCTGTCGTAGGTGAAAATCTTGAAGTAGATACCGAAATGTGCGATTAGCTGACGTTCTTAAGTTGAAGCTCTTTAACATTCAACTACATTGAGAGTTTTACATAAGGATTTTGTCTTACATGAAGGTAAAGAATTCAGCTCGTGCAAGACTTGAAATTAAACAAAGGTCGTTTGTGTCGCATTTTTGCTGATTGGAATAATTTATATTCGGTTGACCACTACAACTTTTTTGATGATGAAGCTTATTTCCAGCTAAATTGACAAAGTATCCGTAAGCCCGTCAAGTTTTTTAAATGACCATTATGAGCAGAAATTATGTTAATGCCGTATGTAGTTACTATAAATCGATTAAAACATATAATCTTTGGAAACTATAGCCATTTTTGCAATTAAAATTTTGAATTATTTAAGTCATAAGCCAAAAAAATGATTACACCCATCACAATGTATTTGCCGATATCACGGTTCAATGTCCTACTTTAACCAGCATATATGTATTATTCTTACAGATTTTTATGCAGAAAATAATTAAAATAAAATATGGTCGGGCTTGATCAACTTAATTTCTTTTCTTTTTCCTTAAAATATAAATGCTTTTGGATCTTAGTTTTTGCCTTTTAAAACAAATGAGATATAAGTACTACGGCTTTTCTTCAAGTCGTAGGATGTTTTCATCCCAGAATTAGTCTAAAAGTTTTAAAATTTCCGACCGAAAATTCTTTGTCGTCAAAGGGTTGTTTTGCTAATTAAAAAGTTAAAAACCAATCAAGCCATATATTTTATTTATGGTAAAGAATACTTCTGCGAAAAATATTCTCCATTTGTCAAAACAATGACAAGTCAGACGCCTTAAAATCCGGACTTTTAGACCACAAATTTGCAGTTTCTTTATCATGTACGGTTTCCAAATTTTTTTGCTTTGGCTTAAATTCTGATGCTTCGAAAGTTTTAAATATTCTTCTTAATTTTCTCGAAAATAATTTTCGAGAAGTGATCCAATTTTAATATCTTCTAGTTACTTTAGCAGACCCCAAAACCTTTGCCTTTCATAAAGGCTTATCTACTAGCTTATAATCGAACAAACGTTAAAGGCAATTAAACAAATTTAGGATAAGCATCGGTAAGCAACCAATAACCTTCAACTGCTTTTTTCTTAGTACCCAAGCTTACCGGGAATTATCGCATTGTTTTAATACTCTTCACACAAGTGATAAGTGATAAGTTAAACATTCCGTTTGAAACTTATTTTATATCCATCTGTCCTTATAAACAATTTAAAGATATTTAGGCCAGCAACCACGACTATCCCTGTTTATATCTCTAAAATTTGTATATAAGAATCTCTACAGCTGCTAGGGAGTCGCCTCTACACTGAAGCAATGTAAAACCGACTCCAATAATTTCTTTTTCAAAAACTTTTTTGTGAAATATACTTACACCCCTCTAACAGTGTTGTCGTACAAAGTTTCATTTTTTAAATTTTTTTAAATTTCTCTAACAACTTTCAGGGTGCTCCAACAAAGGTAAAATCGAACACTGACCTCAATTTATTTTACCTCCTAAACATTTTTGTGAAACATACTTACCCGCTATCACCAATGCCTTAAAGGGCTGCCATACAAAGTTTGAAAAAATTAGGGTAAAAACCCCTACAACTTTTCCGCAGTATCCCTTAGGTTAATAAAATGTATTACAGACCCCCAATAGTGCTCTCCCAAAAACATATTCCTTGAATATACTTACCCCCTATCACCATCACCTGAGAGTGTTGCCATACAAAATTTTCAAAAATGGTGTGAAAACGCCCATAATATCCAGAGTCAGCCTCAGAGAATTAAAATGTACGACAAATGCTTTCCCTCCCAAACATATTAGTAAAACAAACAAACTCCCATACAAAGTTTTGGAAATTGTAATAAATCCCCCTACAGATTCCAAATGTAGGACTGACCTCAACTCATTTTTCTTTGCAAACATTTTCTTGTTGCCATACAAAATTTGAAAAGATCCTGAGACTACTAACCAGTCTATTTAGCAAATTAATAAAAGAGGTAGAAGAGGACTTTTGTTGCATTATTATAAATATAATCATCATTGATCGACAAATAGATTTCTCATTAGAAAAATCATAAGAATAAACGTTAAGTCGAAATGACTAATGACTTTAGTGGAAAAAATACTTTATCGAAAATAAATACCTTATAATACCTATCGAAGCTTATGAATTCTTTAATGAGTTGTGAATTTGAAACAGAACATTAAATACAGAAAAAACTATTTAAAGCAGATTATTTCAAAACCTCTTTCTTGTTTACCACTTAAAAACGTTTTTTTTTTCGAGAATAACTTTTTTTTAAATAAAAAAATCCGCTTGTTTTTTGTCATGGTTTGCTTGAACAGACAGAAAAGAGGCAAGAAATACAATAACACTTCAGTTATCTAAAACACACTCCCTATATCATATATGTATGTATAAATAAATTAAATTCCACAATAATTTGGCGCTAAAAAAAATAAAACCTATGATAGTTAAAGTCTTAATATACAATCTTAATTCACTCAAATCAAACTATTAAGAAACCCTGGTCCTACTCAAGATGCCAAACGTTTATCACACCTAACCATTATACCGTCTTCCCCTCATACAGTAGCTTTTCTAGTGCCTATTTGCATACTACCTTCCGTACTTCATTAGAGAATATAAATTAGTAATTTTATTACGATAATTATTTAATGGTATATCTTATAAATAAAATCAAATTTGCATAATATAATTACAATTAATAGCGTAAAATTTTTTGGTTTCATTAATATTCAAGGTTTAACAAAAAACAAAAACAAAGTAATTCACACACACACACACATTGAACAGAGATATTCCCCTAAATGATATCAATTTACAATCTTAGCCCCAGGGAACATATCAATCACTTTTGTTCAATATTTAATTTAAATTTGTGTAAAGCTTTAACATTTAATCTTATTATCACTTACCTTAGTTAAATTACCTACTTTTACTTTAACATAAAAAGGATGATTTTTCATTTCTTCTATTTCCCCTAAAAAAACTTGTAAGAGTGAAGCCAGTGAAATGCTTGTTGACTACTGCTATCAAGGTCTTAATTAAATTTATGTAAATGTCAACTAAAACACAATTATATAATACAAATTTCATTTATAATATTTGTTAATGCCCTTTCTTCTATTAAACAAAATACACAGAGTTCCCTTCGAAGGTCATTTCTTTATGGTAAAATAAAAAAACTTAAAATAGAAGGAAGACCTTTAAAAATTTATGTAAAGGTTCTGAGTCACTCTTAATTAAAAATAACGAAAAAAAATTTTTAAGAAAAACATTAAACAAATTACATTAACTGTTTAAAGCCATTTTATCTTATTTTGTTTTAAAGGATAATTTTTTAAAAAGATTTTTAAAGATACCAAACGAAACAGGTAACGCGGAATTTTTTAAAATTCTTAAAGGTTCCCTTAAGGGCAAAAATTAATTTTTCTAAAAGCAAAAGAAGGAAAAAAGGATAAGATCTGTCTTAAAAGAAAGAATATTACATAAACAATGACATGAATAAAGTCTTAAATGGCTTAAAATAAGGAAAGTTATCAAAAAGAGAAAATTGTACAAAAAATATTATTTGAAAATGAAATGTAAAAGTTTGTTTAGCATTTGAAAGCTTGTTGGAAAGTTTTAAAGCAAAAGCAAGCAAAAGTTGTCAGAAGAGTTTTACTTTTAAAATTTTTTGGCGATAATCTGTTAGATTTTCTTGTTAGGAAATTCAATGGATTTTACGTGGGATTATCTGGGAACGGTGTTAAGCCAAAAGCAAAAATGAAAAATTTATGGATAAATTTTAAGACAAACATATGACGTGGCCAACACAAACTATAAAAAGTCATTCCTTTTCTGCTAGAAACAGTAACAGGCTATAACAGTAAAAAATAAAAGCAAGTGTTACTTGTTTGAAAAAATAGTCATCTCGTCTGCTTTTGTTGAGAAACTTTTTATTTCAAAATACTTTTGCTCTTTTTATTTAATCATTCGAATATTTTTTATGCCATTAATAAAGCCTAAGCAGTAGTGATTTTAAAATGACAACTGGTATGTAATGCAAACCCTTGTCTTCAGTATGTTGCATAAAAAGGTAACAATAATTTTACTTATCAAATGAATAAAAAATTAACAAATGTTTGTTTAATAAAACAAAAAATATGTTTTCTTTAACAGCATCACGCCTTTGTCCAAATATGGAATAAGAGAATTCGCTTTTTTATATTTTTTAACCTTTTTCTTTTGCTTATGTTTTAAATAATTAGGAAATTAATTGTTTTCATTTATTTTCTTCTTAAAAAGAAAATTTTTTTTCCAGGGCATATACCTTAAATTGTTCAATTGCTTAAAATTTTTGTATTATGGGTTTTTAGGTGAAACCAAAATAAGTAAAAATTAAGATATCTGATATATTTTTGAAAACGTAACATTTTCTTCTTAAATAAAATTTGATTGTACTATAAAACAAAGTGCGATTTTCAATGTCTTTTTTATTTATATCAGAGATTCTTTATTTGACATAAACAAACAAAACCTCGTGATTTTAAGCAAGAAGAGGTGATGGATAAATCACATTTGTTAGTGGGAGACAATTTGTCTTTTTGGAGCTCTTCAAGAACCTCTTGAGTAATTAAATTTGCATTACACCGGTGCTAAGAAGCAGCTAGCATATTTGCAATAATTAACTTTACTCAATATCCTGTCTTAATGTTTCCATTTATCAACCTTAAGTGAACCGCCTTCAGAACAATTTCATCTGCCTCTAGTTAGGAACGAATCCTTGCAAGTCGCCATAAACAGAAAAGAAAAGTTATGACCTTTCTTCTGTGAAAGCAATCATCTGGTTTGTTACGAGCAGGTAAAATTAAAAAAAGCAAGCCAGCTGAACACAAATCCCGATAAACCTCAAATAAACCAAATGTTCAAAGAATTCCCTCCCAATTCTATTAATTTAAATACTTTTTTTTTGTATTTTATTTTATTTTATTTTATTTTATTTTATTTTATTTTATTTTATTTTATTTTATTTTATTTTATTTTATCTTATTTTACTTTATTTCATTTTATTTTATTTTATTTTATTTTATTTTATCTTATTTTATTTTATTTTATTTTATTTTATTTTATTTTATTTTATTTTATTTTATTTTATTTTATTTTATTTTATTTTATTTTATTTTATTTTATTTTATTTTATTTTATTTTATTTTATTTTATTTTATTTTATTTTATTTTATTTTATTTTATTTTATTTTATTTTATTTTATTTTATTTTATTTTATTTTATTTTATTTTATTTTATTTTATTTTATTTTATTTTATATTATTTTATTTTATTTTATTTTACCTATATTTTATTTTATTTTATTTTATTTTATTTTATTTTATTTTATTTTATTTTATTTTATTTTATTTTATTTTATTTTATTTTATTTTATTTTATTTTATTTTATTTTATTTTATTTTATTTTATTTTATTTTATTTTATTTTATTTTATTTTATTTTATTTTATTTTATTTTATTTTATCTTATTTTACTTTATTTCATTTTATTTTATTTTATTTTATCTTATCTTATCTTATCTTATTTTATTTTATTTTATTTTATTTTATTTTATTTTATTTTATTTTATTTTATTTTATTTTATTATATTTTATTTTATTTTATTTTATTTTATTTTATTTTATTTTATTTTATTTTATTTTATTTTATTTTATTTTATTTTATTTTATTTTATTTTATTTTATTTTATTTTATTTTATTTTATTTTATTTTATTTTATTTTATTTTATTTTATTTTATTTTATTTTATTTTATTTTATTTTATTTTATTTTATTTTATTTTATTTTATTTTATTTTATTTTATTTTATTTTATTTTATTTTATTTTATTTTTTTTTTCTAATTTATTATTTGCAAAATATACAAAGCGACTGACTATAATGTAAAATGTATCTGTTTTAACAAGTCTATACATGTTTATTCGTTTGTTTTGAAAGATTATTATACAAATGTTATTAAAGCCGAGAGTTCTAAATTAAGCACAGAATGGTAACATTTGCCTGCTTTGAAGCTTTCTTAAATTTTTATCCGAAAATATTAATAAATATTTTTAAATCAACTTAACTAATAACCATTAATTTTTTATTAATTTTCTCTTAAAAATAAACTTAAATGTGTTTTATTTGCTTTTAACAATTTTAATTTTCAGTCTTGTGTAGTTATTTTGTCCTCTGATTTCTATTTTTTATAATGCCTTTTTAATTAAAAATTTATTGTTCAATAAATACGCTTATTATATTGGACAAATAAATTTTCTCAAATAACATGCCCTTATTAGTCTTAGCAAAATGTATAACTTTTCTTATTTTATTAAATGTCTCGGCTGTTTAAACATCAAATTTTAACAGTTAAAAGCTACTAAAAACAATAAATTTAAATTGAGTGATTTAAGCAAAATTTTTGCCAAAGTACAATAACATTTAAAGGCAAAATAATAACCTTAAGAACGTAGACTAAAAGTTTAAGAAATGAACTAAAAATATATGTGAACGTGGTCACTTAAGAAAATATTTGGGAAAGTCATGAATTAAAAATAATATAAAAATTATTTTTCCTTCATGTTCAATATTTCCCAACAAAATCGTAAGTGAAAAAAATCTAAATACAGCCAGATGAAAAGTTGAAGTAAGTCAATGAAAAATATTTAAAAATTCAACAAAAAATGTAAATATATATTTAACTATCAACTATCAAGATCATAGAAAAATAATCAAAACAAGTATGAAAGTTAAAGTCGGTCAATCTCAACTCTACACCACATTTATATGGAGGCTGTATGAAAAAGAGACAAATAATATATCTTATTGTCGGTGGCATAAAGGGTAGACATATGTATATGCAAAATTTTGAGAAGGCAAAGCAATATTCCATTCATTTATAGCCCAGAATCCTCGTCCTGAGAGAAGATTTTTTTCTGCAGGCTTCGCCAAAAAAATTAACCGCTTTTATTTTTGTTGATTACACTGGTTATTAGCGTAATTGAGTAAGCAGGACACACACATATGCACAGTTCTGTCAAAATAGAATTAAACTCATGTCACTTATTGCTCAATATGCTAATTACGGAGGACACTTTTATGGGGGTCGTGTCAAAAAAATGGGACCGATTATCACCAAAGCAACAGGTTTTCTCTGATTTCAAAAGAACTTATATTAGGCAAATTTTAATCAATATTCATGACGCCCAGCCAGACGAGTATGCTTAAATTGGCTCAGGAAATGAATCCTAGTCAATCTGGGTACTTAAAGGTAGGTCTTTTACTATTACTTTGAGAAGTTATAAAACATCTGCACAAGCGCATATTACAGATATCACGTAATTTGTGGGTATAATTAAAAGTCCTCGATTATTTGGCGTTTAAAGTTTATACATTATTTTTACTTCGTGAGACATTTTTCACACAAATTTCTTAATTAATTATATTTAAAATTTCTATAATCAAAACGCAATAACTATACAAACATATTTTAAGAATGTTTGAAAAACCTTAGCTCTGATTTTTGATTAATTCCGTTTGTTAAATTGTTTTGCATTTTAAAATTTTCAAAGAATAAACGAGGTGTGTCTTATATCTTCATAAATACCAACAAATAATCCTTTACATCCTTTATAACTAAATATTAAAGAGTTTGTATTGTTTGCATTGATAAAGAGATTATTTCCACCACAAATCCCTTACAGTTTCATATAAACAAATGTGTCAATGCCTTGTTTGAATATAAGTGTGTGAAATGAGAAATTGGTTTTCATTTGTGTTAATCGAAAAGGATATTAAATAATAGTTGATGCCTTTAAAGGTTTATTACTGTATGGAATTATTGTTGAAAATAAAAAATGTTTACATATACTAATGCATAAACAAATATAAACATATGTATGTAAGTGTTGAATTGCTGGATATTTTATATACAAATCAAAATAAATCAAAATTTTCAATTCATATAATAAGAGAAAATAAATTTCAAAGGAAAATATTAAGGTCTGTTTAACCCAAACTCTATGTGAATAGGCAATTGTGTTTGCGTTAAGAGAGATTAAATATATTTGAATGTTTAGAAATGGAAATTAAATATTAATGACAATTTTTGCAATGAGAGGTTTACTGATTCGATACGATGGTTAATGAGATGTGGTTAAAATATAGTTTGAATTAAATATTTAATATCAATTATTATAACAATCAAATGTTAATAAGATAAAAAAGTATATTAGGCAAACTATCTTTTGGAAATGTTTTAAAATATTTTTCGAACCATAAACTTCGGCCGTGGACGATTGTCTGGAGCAAAACAAGTTTGATTATCTTTTATGTCATTTAGACCAGGTTAGGTTAGGTAGAACAGGCGGCTGCGGAAGTGTTGAAGTAATAGTTTGTGCAGCCCACTTGGGCCCCTTTGTTATGCCTCATTTAGACCAGAATAACCACAGAAAAATTTAACATAAATTAAATTTAAATAAACCAAATTTTTTGGAAAAATATTGTGGAACATAACAGTATTCTTTTCTGTTTGTCCCTGCTACTCTAGCTGACTTACCTTGCGTTCCTTGCTCCTTGCACTCCTAGTGCCTCCAGAAACAAATATCCGGTTATTCTTATTATACTAGTTTAGGGTTTTATCAGTTCTTGTAGATTTTCAAACAAAAAAACTATTTGTTTACCTGGTTACACAGGGCATCCTCAACAACTTTCTTCTCCCCCAATAGCCCACAAAGCTTTACATCATCGCTGGCCAACAGGTTATCTCTTTAAGTATAAAATGCCCTCAAACAATTTTTATCGCCATCCTTACTAGGATGCTCTGAAAAAGAAATAAGAATCTTGTCGCACGTGGGTCATAGGCTCCACACATTATTCCAGAGGCTCTTAAAAAAACGTTTTTTTTGCTGACCTTCTACAACAAAATCTTTGCTGCTTTTTTTGAACTAAATTAAGGCTAGATACTCTATGGTCTCTCTGCTGTCAAATTGACTCCTGGCTACACTAAATCATCAGCCGTCCTATTGAATTTACCCTTTTTTGACGATTACTGGTTGATTTTTTTGACGCTTAATTGAAAAGCGTCAAAAAGGACATTCAAATGTTTCCGATAAAAGACAGTAATCCAACCGCCGCCCCCTTCTATCCCACAGCTTTCCTTAGTTATCCTTAGTTTTTTTTTACTTTATAAATATTGCGTATGGAAGATTTTATAGAAATTATTAAATTGTAAGGATACTGCTTACATCTATCCTTTTACAAATTGCATAAAAATTTTGAATCCTGTATGCAAAGTCTTGCGGCAACTGCAGCTGTAGTAACCGAATACATAAAAAATTTATTTTGGCCGCTTAAAACATTTTTAGTAATTTTGTTTTTGTTTGACCTAAAATTGGTCTTGAGCTTACAACCAGAAGTTGTATTGAAAATACAAAAACTGAAAAAAATTGTTCAACATTGATATCGCCTAAAAGGAAGCAATAATAAATGTCAATTTAGTTTCTGCTGTCGCTTCAAAAAAAATTATTTGTAAATATTTACACATCAGTAACTCCTGCAATTTAAAAGGACTCAAAAAAAGGTTTTTTTAGATATTATTTTTAGCTTTACTTTGTTGTAAACTAGTCATGTGGAAAAAAGAAAACGTTTAATCCTTTTCGTATTTGTTCCCTTTTTTCAGATTTAGTCCTGTGTGTCCACAGCGTTTGCCAGATATAGCCAATCAGACAGCTGCTCTGGAGCGTATGCCAAAAGGACGTTTGGAGTATTTAAGACGTTTACTGCCATATTTACAAAATCAGTCAGAGGATTGTTTATATTTAAATATTTATGTGCCGATACAAGGTAAGTGCCTTGTTTTTGTGTTTTTAAATAAATATAAGTAAGCAAGTTAACAAAAATTAAAAAAAAACACACATAAACAAAATTTTTAAGTGAAAAGCTATTAGATCCGTTTTATTTAAATGCCTAAGATTTTTTACTCAAGACAACCTTTGTTTTTTTCAAATTTTTTTTTCAACTTTTAAGTACATCCTTTAACAGATTTATATCTATTTAATACTTTGTTATTTTAGGGCAATGTACTTGACAGATACATACATTTACCAAAACAAATACACATACGCACACTAAACGCTGTCAAAAAAGATAAATGTTTTGACAGTCATTTTTTCTGAGCCATATACATGGAGAATTATGCAAATTGTTTGCCGCACCTTTTAATATAAAAAAGTAAAAATAAACACCTGCCTATAGACAGTTGCTGTTACATACTTATATAGCCATATTTACCTACATAAGAATGCTTTAGGCAAGCCAGACCCCAACATATGTTTGCTATCCTTAGTTTTTAGGCAAATGATTGATGGCCTGCTTTGTAAGGATATAAAGTAATTTCTGCTTTAAATTACTTTACTTTACCATTACTCTAGAGAAAATGTAAAAAAAGATTGATGTTTGTGGATATATAAACTAGTTAAAGAAAACGTTAGGATATTAAGGAAAAATTATATAAATTTAGCTTCATAATACTCCTTAAATTACTTTAAGTTTATTTCTTTCACTATGCTAATAATTCTTTTAACTTATGCCCTTTTACTTCAATTTAAAAGTGTTTCCCTTTTTGGGTTTCTTTAATAAATTGACCTTTTCGTTTGTAGGGAGAATAATTTTTTTGGACAGTACTATTCGAATTAAAGCAAATTTACTTAAAACACCTGCTCTAAGATAAATAGAATACTGAAAATTCTTACGTTATATTTTTATAATATTTTTATTATGTTAATTTTAATGGTATATAAGGTAATTTTAGCTCTTCTTTTCCACACTGAGATGATTTCAAACTTAAATAGAAATAATTATGAAAAAACTTTATTCAAGCTTGAGGTCATTATTTATTTTTATTATTTTTATTCGATATTTCGCTATCCTTCGGATAGCATCTTCAGGATGCTAAATTAAATAATTATTAAATAGAAATAGTTTAGTGATTGAAGGGTTTTTTATATATAAAAATATTTGCTTAATTCAACTTTTAACAATAAAACTTAATTAAGGGTTGCTTTGTTCGTATGAGTAATAATAAGTCTCATTTGCAATATTACTCATACGCACTGTTAAGTTAATCGGAAATCTAATCTTAAGCACGTTTTGGCTCTGAGTGAATACAACTCAATTGTTATAAAGTATATTGTGTTCTTACTTTTTAATCGAAAAAGTGTATTT
This sequence comes from Melanophora roralis, assembly GCA_963583895.1. Classification (NCBI taxonomy): domain Eukaryota; kingdom Metazoa; phylum Arthropoda; class Insecta; order Diptera; family Rhinophoridae; genus Melanophora; species Melanophora roralis. The sequence goes on along the minus strand of OY757187.1, from coordinate 115,275,381 downwards.
AATAAAATATACTTTTATAAAATAATTGAACTTTGTTGCGATGTAACAATTATATATAATATAAGGGGAAAGTTGATAAAAATTGTAAAAATTTATAATCGATACTCTTTAATCTGAAAAAATTTTTGTTAAACTTTAAATAAAACCTTTTTCTAAAAATATTTATCTTTATCAGCAATCTATTCAATGCCTTTCAGCAAATAAAAGTTAAAGGTTTTTTAATAAAAACTTTATCTGAAAATAGATTTAATTTTTAAAAAAAAAATATAATTTTCGAATGAGAATAAGCAATGAATAATTTAATTATTGTTCTTTGGACAATTTTGTGATCAATTTTTCTTATTTTTATAATAGAAGAACTTAATTATTTTCAATATATTTTTATTTGCTTTTTAAACCTTTTTAGGTGTGTTAAATTTTTTTTTTTAGGTTAGTTAATGTTGAACTGACTGGAACCGAACACCCCACTTATACCCTTTTGATTCTCAGTTTTATCAAAAAAAAAAAAAAAAAGAAAGAACAATAAACATTTAACTAAATTTATGTAAAAAAAGAGCGTAGAAGGTATAAGTAACAACATGTTCTCGAAGCTAAAATTCATTAGGAAGCGTGATAAAATTATGAAGAGGGGGAGGGGGTACTTTGACGTGAACACAGGACCAGTAACTTCTAAGCAGAGGAGTCAGTGACGGCGGGAGCTGGGTGAGAAGTTAGAGCTTATATTTTCTACCGAGAACTGAGTATCAGGGAGTCACCTAAGCTTCCTGATAAGTGCAGCATAGTTTAGGCAGGAATTCTAACATCCAAATAGGTCGTCGATCTTGCATTGTCCTCTTAAACCTAAAGTTTTCACGTAAACATATATGCGGCAATCAAAGCATCCTTTGAAACTCTTGTCTCTTCTCAGTTATTAGGGCTTGCAAAAAATTTTATGGTGAAATGTGTGGCGATAGGTTAGTTAAGGGGGCACAGAAGTATTAAGGATAATTAGTTGACCGACGAGCGCCTAAGTAAAGGATCCATTTGCCCTTGGAAAGAACAATGGAATTTTGTGCTTTATTTTAAATCTTTAATAAGGTTTAATGCTCTGTGGTGAGGGCGTAAAAAGGGGGTCTGAGTAAATTTCACTTCTTGTAGGGTATCCAAAACAGAGTGAGGGTGTCTTGAAACGAATCGATATGTTTTCTTTTGTCTCTTGCGGTTGAAATATTACAGACAATTAGCAAGAATGAGGTTTGGGGAAGTTGATTAAGGATTTTTTTTGTGGGCCTTAAAAACTTGATGCTTAAGATTTAGTATAGAAATAATTAAGGGAATCTTTTCGCATTAAAGAATTTAAGGGAACTTTTTTCCTAAATCATAATTAATTGTAAAGGATGCACAATTATCTGATCACTAGCTGATGTGTGTCCTTCGAAAACTGAAGCAATTTGGGGTTTCCATATTTTTCGCCTTATTTATTTATATGAATATTTTTTGGTTTTTTAACAAAAAATTTGTAACGACAGTAAGAAAACAAAAACTTGCACAACATATATATAGAAAAGTTTGTTTTTTTCTCATTTATGCTTTTAAAAGAAATTGTGTTATTTTTAAAACGTTGCAAAAAAGTTAATAGTTTCTGTGTTGATTTTCGCTGTAAAGTTTTCAAAAATAAAAAAAATAAATCATATGAAAACATAAATTTGTTAAAATATATTAAGTTTTGTCATAATTTAAAAATAACTTTGTCCTAGAAAAAAAAATATTTAATCGAACGCTTACACTATCATTTACGAGAGACAAAATCGACTACCCTTAAAGTTTATTTATTTACTTTGAAACTTACGCATATTTAATATGACAACCAAAGAAGAAAAATCTAAGTAAAAAAGTGGATATAAAACTTAAACAAAAAGCGACTGTAAATCATATAATTTTTTTAGTAAGGAGTTCTCCATTTGAAAGTCATTTCTTTTTTCTTCCTTTTTTTGTTGGTTCCTCACAAGAGTTTGTTTAAGCATATACAGCAAATATTATTATGCAACAATAAATTATAACTTTTTACTTCTTAAAAGCAGCAACAGCAAAAGCAATAGAAAAAGCAAACAAGCCAAGTGTAAAAGGTAAAACAAAAAACAGCAAAAACTAAAAGAAAAGTTCATGTATGCAAACACTTATCACCATAAACATTTCTGCATGCAGCAGCAAAAGAAATAAAAAAACTATTGCATACTTTAAGGCTCCAAAACAGTAAAGAATTAAATTATTTTTTGTTGTTTTTTTTTTAATTTAGTTTTGTTTTTAATTTTAAAGGCAGAAGTCAACAGCAGAATATAAAATAAAGGCAGCTGATGAAAGCAAATTGAAAAAAAGGAGGGAAGGGATAAAAATATTGATGATTTATAAAAAAATGGCATTTTTTTAAACATATATATGCAGAAATTTTAGAAGTAACCAGTTCTACATATTTTTTTCTTAGTGTATTCGTCTACTAAAAAATAGAAGCTTCTAACTTCTTCATAGGTTAGACTAGTGAAGACAGATTAAGTTTACGTTTTGGTTGTTTTAATATCATTGCCTTTAATCCATCTGTTTTTAAAAAAGGAGTGTCGTGATTCTTCACAGTTTGCTTTAAGCAAGAATTGTGTTAAGGCTCTTCAAATTAAGAACAGTAATTTTCGTCATCTTTAATATCCCACTTTGAATTGTGTGTACTTTACAGGGAGTAAGATGATGAGGAAATCATTAGGTAGCAGGCTGCCAGAAATAATTTAGAGATCATACATGTGCGAGAATTGGTTTGTTTCAAAACACATATTTAAATATAAACTTAAGACCGATAAAACCTAAGGTTTTAATTAACCATTTTTTTTGCTTAAGAAGGGTGACGTCAGACTGCTAATAGGGAGGAATTTCATGCAGTGTGGCTTATGACGTAGAATAACTGAAATTGATTACAAACCTTTGGAAAATGAGTTACGCATTTTGTCGGCACCTAAGTTAAATTAAATTTAATTTTTCGGTGGTCAAGCAGAGGCCCCAAAATATGTAAATGCATTATTATAAAGGACCAACCTATTGGTAGCCTGCACCATGGGCCTTTTTTTGCCTGCACAACCTAATGAAAATACGTCAGTAATAATTTATGCAAAAGAAGAAACAACATCCTACTTTTACTTTACTCTCTGACTTTGAAATTTTTCTCTTATCTATTGAACAATATTTATTCCTTAACGCCAAATCACCATGACGAATGAACATTTTTTAAACGTATTATAATAAATGTTCATTTGTTACCAAAAACTAATAGTTTTCAGTTCACAAAACTAAATAATAATTCACCAAACTAAATAATAATAAATAAAACTAATAGTTCTAAATTCAATTTTTGTATTGAAACTTTTTTATGTAACTTTCTTTATTTGGTTATACCTTCACAATTGATATTTTGTACGCCAACTGCAACTTTTATATAATTTTTGAAGCCGATTTTCCTAAAACATTTGTAAATATTTTCAAAACTGATATTAAATATTTATTAAACAGTTTTTAAAAATAAAATAACACTTTATATATTATTTTATTGCTACCTGACAGCTTTCCTTATAAAATCACTTGTGTAAAGTTCATATACATCTTAAGGTTATTTTGGAAACAACTTAAGTAACATCAGATGCTGATAAAGGATGACATTTAGGTTTATAGTTTTTCTATAATCCAAAAATTTTTTTCAAAGAAAACTTTAGCTTTTGTCTAAGTTTTAAGGAAAAACTATCCCATGGGAAAAAAAATTAAATTTTTCAGTTTTATTATAATGGTTTTTACAAATTTCCTAACAGAAGTTTTATGAAAAATTTTTACTTGCTTAAAATATTTCTGAAATTTTGTTCTCTAAATTAATTTTTCATTTAAAAATTTAAACTTTTTTAAAAAATTTTTTATTATAATTTTGTTATTATTATTTAAGGCTCAAGTTCGTTAAGATCATGTTTTTTTGCAAAAAAAGAAATAATTTGTTTTAGAAAGAAAATTTTGATCAAATAACAAACAATTTTTATCACCAGTACTCTCTGTTCGGTTGTTAGTTATTTGATTGTAAGCATCAGCTGGCTAACCTACAGGCCAACCAATCTACCCACATATTATAAACACAATGCACCGCTGCCAAGAATTGTTTTTTTTTGCAGCCACTTGTGTCGCCTATGGGCTTAATTTTCATGCCTAAATACCTTAAAACTTGTAAGGCGATGAATTTCAAATGGACAAAAGCGCAACCAGAAAGTACAGTCTTCTGCCGCAGAGCGCAGGGCATTCGCATAACTTGCTCTGAGGTCTCATCCTCCATACAGCAAAAGTGACAGGTCGATTGATTAGCCCTGCCGGTGTTGTGCGGGGGGGGGGGGGGGGGGGGGGGGGGTATATGAAATTACGGTGACCAGTAAAAAAACCGGTGAGAATCCTAAGATCCTTTCTTCCAAGAGACAGAAACTCCCTAGATAGAATCAAGAATCTCTTTACCAGGACTCCACTTCATTGGGCAACAAATTCAGCGTCCCCTAAGGCAGGCAACTTTCTACGGGGGCAGCTTTGAGAAACGCCACAAAAACGATCTGGGCCGACAAGACGGTGGTTTGCCCCGCACTTGGCGAGACAGTCGGCACGCTTATTGCCCGCATAACCCACATGACCTTTGTGACCCGAAAGCCATACCAACTTTACGTTATTGCACGCACCGAGCCTATAAAGAGTGCCCACGTACTCCCTCTCTATTGCGGCTCTTACGTCATAAGCTGCATTGGCCCTTTTACTGCCTGGCTCCCCGACAGAATATATTTTCGAGTCCCCCCCCCCCCCCCAATTCTTTCCAATACATTTGTAGACACATACGCATAGAGCGTATATCTCAGCCTGAAATACCGGTGGATATTTATACATTTCTAGGGCCATTTTTAAACCGGTTCGAATTTCTGCAGCGAAAGTGTTACCATTTGGATGTCTCCATTCATCAGTATACCAAACTTGAGGTCACTGTTTAAGCTCCGAAAGCCCATTG